>VMDR010013030.1:0-25598 GCA_007922815.1 Macrotus californicus | reverse complement strand
ACATGTGGGTGACGGACCAACCTGTTCCACATCTGTGTCCCTCCTACCAGCCTGGATGGATGTGGTTTCTTTAATTCCGTAATTGCCAAACTTCCATTCAACTTGATTTCTGATAGTTCTGAGTGATAGTTCTATATTTTAGTTGTAATTTTGATGTGGTTGTGCAAAGAGGTGAGCTATGTCTGCCTATGCTGCCATCTTGACCTGAAGTCCCTGCAGTAATATTTTAAATAACCTTTTGGGATTTTTGTTTCTTCTCCAAAACTGGCATTCAATTATTTTAATCTGGCAAAACTGTTTGATATGAGATCCATATGGATTTTGAGTAAATACTCACTGAGTTGAACTGACCTTATTAAAATATGTTACAAGATACCTTCTAATTCCTCTTTTGAACTACTTCCCCAATATGACTGAGGTAGTAAATATTGGAGATGAATTTTCAATGCAACCCATGATTTTCCCATTGCAATGTCTACAGTTTCATCAAATCAATTATTTAAACATCTGTTAATTGCTGTGTTCAATGAAATAGCAAATTGGGAATGGGGAAGATACAGACAAGAATTTACAGTCTAACTAGGAAAGAAGAAAATGCACACTATGCAAAATAAAAGAAGCAGAGTTGTATTTGTAAATGTGAATATGTATTGTTGCAGGCTCTGATATTATAGGAACAAGACCATTTTTAGTTGTTGTAGCCAGGGAGTGATTCTTGAAGGGCAAAACTTAATTTATATTAGGAGGAAAATACATTAAAAAAGGGAGGAGATTTTTTTTTTTAGACGGACTATTGTGTAGATGCCAAAATGTGCTCCTCGTGTCCAAGGGTGGTGAGCGAAAGAGCCTGGTGGGAGCTCAGAGGTTGTAGGTGGCAGTCATAGAAGCTCACAGCAAAAGTATAAGTTGCATACTTGTTGTGGAGTGCTTCTATGGAGAGGGCAGGGTTTTGAATTTTACTTCGTACACAGTAGGGAGCCATAGGGGACTTTTGAGCATGGAGGTATTTTAGTAGAATGCTGATTGAAGGTGGAAGTGACTTGAGGTTGTATTGGTAAGGTATAAGAAAATAAACTGAATGTCCCAGATTTTGGGGCAGCTCTTTAAACAGAGTCTGAGTTTGGGAAAATTACCAAAGAATATTTATACGTTCTGATGTTTATGCATTTTTCTGTTATGCTTGCCTTTCTGAAGTGTGCAGGATTTTGCCTTGACTTGCAGTCCACTGTGACCCTTACATCTTTTTCTGCCAACTTTCTAAGCCAAGCCATTCCCCAGTTTTATTACTGTAGTTTATTTTTTTATATCTAGGCACATTTTGCATTTAAGCTAACTGAACTATATTTGCTTTTTAACTGCTACTTCCATATGCCATTTACTAAGACCCTGGAATGTATTATTCCCTGTTTTCTAGCTTATGATGTTAACTTGTAAATGGATTTTCCTTATTAACCAGTTTAGAGTACTCTGAAAATTTAAAGTATACAAATATTATTCAGATCAAGGATGAAATGTTGCTACAGAGCTCAATTTCAATTGTACATCTAAGGTGGTTTTATTTAGCATGTTTTGTATACTGGCAGCTGCCTAGAACTTTGGCTTGAGAAGGATTGTGAGTTAAATGCTCGATTCTGGAGAAAGTGTATAGTTATCAATTTGTTGTGTTTGCAGCATTGAGTGGGAAGCAATGTAGCATGTATCTGTTCCCCCTAATTCTAATCCTTTTAACCCGTTCTGTTCATGACTTTCTCCTGGCTTCCCCCAAGCCTCCCAACACACACGTGGACGTCTTTGGAAAACAGTCATTTGCTTCTCTTTTCTCCCTTCAGTGATGGTGTATGACTGTATATTGGAAAAATAGTGTAAAGAGTTATAAATTTGTTACATACTGGTCTTGGTCACTTAATGGTTGAATAACATTGGGAAAATTACTTAATTTCCCAAGGTTTATCCATATATGAAATGGGGATCATATATCATAAGATTGTTATAAGGATTACATGAGCACCTATGCAAATAGGTATGTTTTAATTATTCTGCTACGTTTTATTGTAATTCTGCAATATTTTCCATTCTTTCTGTGACTGGCTTACTCTTGTTTCTTTGCTCTCCTTTGAGTTTTGTCCACTTCCTGGCTTCATTCAGGTGTGAATCATCTTCCACATGAGCCCTAATCCCACAGGTCAGGCTGGTGATGGGCATCTTCCCTGGGGACCAGTTGGCCTGTCAGACCAAGCATAGCTGAAACGTACCTTGCTGTCTTTTCAAAACGTTATTTTTCCTGGGATGACTCTTTTCTTTAGTGCCATCAGTAACTTCTCAGTGACCCAGGCTCTCAGCCCTACCTTTGAATCTCTTCCTCACATTCAAACTAGGATTCAGATCTTTGTTCAACCCCCTAAATGTATGAAAATTTGAGAAGTTTACTTAATCTCTCTAAGCGTCAGTGTCAACATCAATGTTATGGGGATAACAGAAGCCCGCTTCATAGGATTGTTATGAGGATTAAATAGCATCATTCATACTGTACCTTGTACAGAGTCAAGGATCAGAAAATATGGGCTGGTTGTTATTACTTTTCTTTTTAAAATTTTTTTAAAAATATATTTTTAAAAATTCATCTTCATTTCTGTTGACTTTTCTTGACATTTTTATTCTCTTTACCTAGAGGATTGCATACCCTTTGATAGGCAGAGGGAGGTTAGGTTAGTTTGCAATTCATCTAACAGATGTGTCAGCATAATCAAAGGTGAATTCATTTCACCTCATTTACAGTGTAATCTAGGTGGTCACACTGATGCAGTAAGTTATACAAATGCCTGGGACAGTTGCTGAGTATTCTGGTTAGCATAGGGCCTAGTGCAGAGCAGTTGTGGAAAGGAAATAAGGGTTGCAGGATGACTAGGACAGGTGATTAGTGTCTGAAGAGGTGAGTCTTCTGAATATGGACCTGGAATCTCGTGTTTTGAGAGCGCCAAATCCGAGAGCGCCAAATCCTAACGACTAGACCAGCAGGGAGGCTGTAGGAATCTGGTATTTTGAATAGGTGAAAATGAGTAGAGGGTTAGGGGAAGGATCAACGAACAGAAGTGTGAAAAAACAAGATTACGTGTATATGTAAACATGGAGAACCTGTTTGAAACAATGGAGGAAGCTACAACTCTGGGCAAAGGGAGTCAAAATAAGAAGGAACAAACTCAGCAGATACTTTGAAATCAGTGAGTTGGTTACTGCTTTGAACCCCATGGAATGACCAGTGCAGACAAATTTGAGACTGACTGAGGAAATTACCCCGGGGAAGAGGAAGTGCCTGCACGTTTGTGGTGATTAATTTACAGCCTCAAGCTGGGGTATGTGAATATTTAAATAGAAATTAAAGGATGGATATGGCTGTGATACATAGTTTATGATAAGTGCATCATAAGCAATGAGCCTAATGTTAGGAATATGAGTACAGATGTATAGCAAATTCAGTATGCATGCTTCTTCATTGTACCTAAAGAATTTTTGCTATAGAAATTCAATTTCTTAAACCCATTATATATCAGTAATTTAATCCTGAGGAAAGAGTAGGATTTATCAAAGAGAAGAAAGCTCTAGCCTGGCTGGTGTGGCTCAGTGGATTGAGTGCCAGCATGCAAACCAAACAGTCGCTGGTTTGATTCCCAGTCAGGGCCCACGCCTGGGTTGTGGGTCCCCAGTACAGGGTGCGCAAGAGGCAACCACACATTGATGTTTCTCTCCCTCTCTTTTTCTCTCCCTTCCCTCTCTCTAAAAGTAAATAAATGAATAAAATCTTTTTAAAAAAGGAGAGAAGAAAGCTGTAGACTCAGGAGTGGTCAAACGAGGTTCTATGCAGGATGTCACGAGTACGGCTTTTCTCACAAGTAAGGATCTGGCCTCTCACCCTGGTGAAATGAGAGTAGCTTTACTTTTTCTCTTTTCTTTTTGGAGATTCTGTGGGTGTTTTCCTTTAGAAATAAAAGAGCATATCTTTCTATTAAACGTAACTTTAAGTTGCATTCAATTACATCCCTTTTACGTGTTGGAAGCTGAGGGACAGAGAGGCTAAGTGAATTCTCCATGGTAATGTTAGATGCTAAAGGCAAAGCTTGGTGTTTGCTTAGACACCAAATCTACAGCTTCCTTCCGTGTAGTTTCTTTATCTCCCGACCCATAGTAACCCCTGGGAATTTCCCAGAGGTAATGTAACTAGGATGTTCGTGCTATTACATATGTATCCTCTAGGGTGACTGACCTTTTATTTTTGCATTGTTTCCTCTTCCAATAGTTGTATGGAACTTAGTGTGAACTGAGTTCAGTAATGTATCTACATTCTTTTGATGGATCCTGCAAGATTCTATGATGGGCTGAATTTTTTTTTAATCCCCCCTTTAACTAGTTTACTGGTTTTCATTTGGATACATAAGTTATATGCAGTTAAATATGATATAAGGTAGAAAAGTACATGATATGCCCCAAACACAACTTTATTTCACCTTAAACTGCCTCTTTAATGTTTTATTCAGTAGGCATTCTCTTCCCTTGTTCCAAGGAGAAAATTCTGGCAGGTTTGACATCTTTTCGGCCCACTTGTTGGTGATCTAGTTTGATGGTCACTTTTAGTCATCAATACAGTCTTAATTTAGTTATTAGAATGTTTAATTCAAGTAACAAAAAACTAGAAACTTGAATTAGTAATAAGTCTTTGATTATTATCTTGAGCCTATAAGTAGGTTCATAGTCTTCATATCAGACTTTGGCTGATATGAAGAGTCTGTTTCCCAAAATACTTATATAGAGAAGAAATTATTTGCCAAATTACCAATCTCTTGAAAATTCTAAAGGAGAGGAACCTCGGATGAAATGACATGGTAAAAAGAAACTGAAGGCTAATCCCTGGGAGAGGGACATTGTGTGGACGCCCACCCCTTTCCTTCTCTTACCTTTACAGCCCATATCAAAACCTGGAGAAGCAAACCACATGCATGTCTCGGATGTGAGCAAAGTTTTCTCGTCATGTTCTTGTATTCTCATGTTGAGAGCGGTATTGCTAACTTAAGTAATTTAAAGTAGTTTCTGCCTCAAGTAATGTCAAGTGTCTGTTGCATTTCAGATCTTCCTCTCTTTGGTATAATTGTCAAATCCAAGTGCACAGATTGACCTCATACAGTCATCAGACATGCTTTGAATTAAGAGTTATTTGGCTGGCTTCTGCAGCTCTGTTTGAAGCAGCGCACTGTGTGTTGCTGGATCCACTCGGCTTCGACTTTATCGGAAACATAAGACCTATATACCCCAAGCTCTGTGTGAGATTTTCTACCAGGTGGATGACATGTGAGCCTATCTAGTTGCAAAACTATAACATCGGCAGTAGCCTAATTTGAACCATTCCTTTTGTAATAGCTTACATTTATTAAGAACTTGCTTAAAGGAGTTCAAACAAGGGTGGTGACCTCTTAAGCACCCATATTTTACAACTTTTTAGGAAACCATACAGCCCTCAATTGTTCATCTTTTATGCAACTTTAAGCACTTAGTAACAAATGATTCCACAATCAATATTATGCAATGCATGCACAATTAAAGACGATTGAAAATGAAAAAGTATGTGGTCATTTATTCTTGTACATTAGCGTGTGTGGGGGGAGGAGAATCAGTGGTTTCAGCTCTGCGCTCAGGGAGATGTTGAGCGTTGTGCTCGGCATTCCGTGTGACAGTTGCCACATTGTTCTCATTGTCTCTCCACTTTGTTTATTTCCCTGCTGCTTAAGCAGCCTGATGAAATCTCATCAACTAACTGGGATTGAATTTTGATGACTGCCCAGTTGCTTTGATGAAATCTAGTGTAATTATCTTAAACCCGACTTTACTTGGCTGTAATGCTGGCATTTTCCATATTGAGAAAATTAGTGCCTTTGTCCGCTCCTGGAGATAGAACCCAGTAAGAAACGAAGATAGCTCAAATACAAAAAGCAACCACAATTTAAGTTATTTTACTGCTTTGTTTCAAAACTAGCTGGTCCACGCATCCACACTTTTTTATCTTTCAGCATCTGTTCCTTTTAACAACAAAATCACAATTAGCTATTAGGCAAAACTACCCTCACTCCCAAACTAGAGAAAGAAAATATATAATTCCTGTTGGGCAGAAAAAACACTTTAAGGTCTTATCTGGATTTTCCTAAATGGAGGGAGCAGGGGAGAGAAACGAAAAATTTTAGTATTTTAAATACAAAATATTATTTCATTCTATCAACCAGGAAAAATTGAGTTTTAAAATTATACTTTCTGATCTGAGTCAATTCCCTGAAGTTACTAGAGAATTTTGACCTCCAAAGGTTGGCACAGAGCATCCCCAACCTAACACCCTTGTGGATGTGGCCGCTTAATTGAAGGCAGGTAATTGGCGGCAGATCATGGAAGGCAGTTCTCTGACCCTGGGAGAAAGTTCTTTGTTACATTTCTTCAAAGTCATGTGTTTTTGTGCCTTTTCATAACCTAATTTAAATGCCTTTCCTTTTATATTTTTTTTCCTTGGTCAGTTTTCAGTGAGCACAACCTACCTGATTTATTATTCATCCTCGACTATAAAGAGTTTACTTGTTAGTTTTACGACATTGTTCGTAGAGCATCAGTCAAAGACCACTTTAGAGTGGTTACTATAGCCCTGACCGGTGTGGCCGTTGGTTGTGTGTCCTGTCCCGCCAAGTAAAAGGTCACTGGTTCAATTCCTAGTCAGGGTACGAGCCCTGGGTTGTGGGTTCGGTCCCAGTTGGCGGGATACCTCACATCTGTGTTTTTCGCCCTCTCTTTCTCCCTTCCTTCCCCTCTCTCTAAAAATAAATACATAAAATCTTTTAAAAAAAGACCACTTTTTGTAGTTCTGCTAACTGTGAAACTATTCAGTTTTCTGTGTCAGAACAAAACGCCAATGCCTCAGTGGTTAAATGTACTCGTGGCCGGCCGGATGCCCGTATAGCCAATTGAAATGAACATCTTTCAGAGTGGTATCTTGTGCTAATGTAAATTTCATTGCATTTTATACATTAAGTGATCCATGAAATATCTGGCCAGGGCTATCTTAATGCATTTTACAGATGAAGCCCCAAAGTGCACATACACACACACACATACGCACACAATGGTCCACATTTATTATGTATAGCATTCAGAAATGCCCTGTACATAAGTGACTTGAGAATCTACCCCTTGTTATGGTCAGTTTTTTCTACGTATTGGGCTGTTGTAACTGCTATCATCATTGTCCAGACCAAGGATCTGGTGAGGACTTTATACAGCCAAGTTCTTAGACTTTCCCGTGGTTTGATTCAGAGTAAGGCTACCACAGAAGATAATCTCTAGATGAAGACTATAGAGGAGTGACTCTAACAGCTCTGTTCTTGGCCCCCCCTTTTTTGGGGGGGGATTCTGACCGCAATCTATGTCACAGACCCAGATGAATTGCAAATAGTTATTCCAGAGTCTGGATATAATTGTCGTCTTCTTGGTAATCGATATCCCTTATACCAGGGATATCAATCCTTGACTCACAGGTTTGAAGGAAATGGATAAAATATGTACTTTTGTGGTAAGATGCATGGCTTTTGTTGTAATAGGTGTTTGACAAACCATGGGCTGTGACGATGAAGTGATTTGAGATTTGAAAAGTTTAAAAGCTGCCACAACTGAAATTAAAGCAAGAACCAAAGGCTGAGAGCATGGAACGCAGGCCCCATAGAGAAAGGCTGATGCCACCTGCGTGAGAAGTTCATAGAAAAACACTATTGAGCCTTAAGAAAAGAAAATCGCTTTATCAGAAAGGAGCTGTGATGGGAGTTTCATCCACGGCTAAACAGTTCCATGTATTTGAATCTTCCTCGTTTATCAACTTGTTAGAACATTTCAAATTGCTTTTCTATATACTGAATTTTCTTTCATAATTGTGCTTGAGCTTTTCAGATTTCCAAATGCTTTTAAGACTTTTGTTCTTGAAATTTATTTTTGATAAAGTGGTCCCTATTGAGGATGCACAAGCCCTTCATTCTGTGGTAGTGACTCTCCATCACTTGCTAGACCTGCTTCGGGAAAGAGCTTCTGGAGGCAGATCCTAAGTGGCCTTGGGCTGAGATGCTCTGAGCAAAGCATCTGCTCTGCAGACACTAGGAATTGAAGCTTTTTTAAGAGAAACAGACCATCTGAGTTTTTAATTAGAAAACTGCTCAAGTCCACACCTCAGTGTCACCTCTTGGGGCTCCTAAACCCAAATCTAGGGTATCTTTACTAGTGTTTTTCTTTTTGAAAACATGCAGTAAAAATGTAGAACTGTAGCCAGGGGAGAGATGAAGGGTAAGGGGGTGTGTCTCAAGGGATTGATAACAGGATTAGAAGTTTGTGGAAATCATTTGCATTTCTGGCTTGCGTCTGTTATACTTAACTTGGCTGGAGCTAGCAAACCTGGTGTTTTACATTTCAAGGTTCCTTTTAGGCAAAATCCAACACTTTATTTGCGAAGCAGAAATGACCGCCTCTGCGAAAATTTAAGAACTAGCCCTAAGCGCAGGAAGGAGGAGACTAGCAGGAGAGAAATCCACTCAGGACAAAGCTCTTTCAGGCAGGTCTCCTTTCAGATTGTTTGCAGATGAAATTGAAGGTGATGTTACATGCCATAGCACAATCAGAAGGTTCCAGGGTGGCTACAAGTTAGAATGTTATAATGTTCTGTTGTGTTGACTTACAGGATGTCAGTTTGGATCTATTGGTTGAAAGATGATATTAAGCAATTGTAGTTTGGGGTTTTGTTTTGTTTTTTTTTTTAGCAGAGATAGCATTTAGAAAAAAAACTCTTACCAAAAATATGCATTTTATTTGTAAAACAGCTGCAGAAAAAATCAAGAATTTAATTACTACCAAGCTCGTAGCACATACTGGACTTTGAGATTCTAGATAGTTTTTTTTTTTCTTATTATGTTAATAGAATATGGGCAAAATACCTGGCAGTGAACTTAGCATCTTTTGCCTTGAGTTTCTGTGGGGTTGAGCAGGTGCTTCCAGGGAGTTAGTAATGCAAGGAAGATTACAGCAGATTTTTGAAATGTTACATCTTTACTTTGAAGCATCGCAGCCTGTACTCTCGCCCGTGTTCTCTAGGTTGAACGATTAAACTGCAAAACAGAGGCAAATGCACAATAGAGACAGCTGTAATGCTAATGCTAATTTAATTTAAATTGCTGCTCTATATAGCTGTGCCATAATAGCTTTTTAATCATTATGCCCTTTGGTCTAGTATCCTTTCTAGTTTTTCCCCCACTCTCCCTGCTAAACAGTTTGTGATGGATCAGCTGTACTACCAAGCCTTCAAGTGCGTTCAATTCTGGAAACAAACACTTCATGGCTGTTTAAAACTCCAGAGTGTTCCCATGGGGAAAGTGTGGGAGGTTTCAAGTTTCTGAAACATTCTGCAGAAAATGAAGTGATAACAGTTCCTGCCAGTGGCCATATGACTCAATAACAACTGAAAGAAAAAAAATGTTTGTTTAGGCTTGGCCAGAGTTAATAACAAGCAAGACTTACAATCTTATTTTTGCTCACAAACATGTTCCCTTTTGCCATGATCCCTGTCCTTTTCTGTAGACACATTGGGCTGTCCCGAGACCTGGCTTCACTCTTGGAGAAATGTTCTAATAAGCATTTTGTGCTGATTCAAGGCTTTGTTTGGATTCTTACCATTAATTAAAAACATAATAACAACAGAATCACAAATCCATTGCCAAAGTGCAACGTTCGCCGGTGCTGTGGCAAGGTGTGGGCCGCATTTGTGGTAGCCAGTCCGAGGTCTCAGCTAGAAGGTTTTCATTTCAGCCCTATAGCTTCCTGCCTCAGTTCATCCAAATGCTTTGCCCCCAAAGATTGCAGGATACATTTGGCACCAACATGTGCTAATGTGAGGTTTTCTTATGTGTAAATTCCTTCCTAGCGTGGCTGGCCAGGTCTTTATTTTATTTTGCTCTGTAGGCACATGTGTCACCTGTCTCCTCAGAGGTTATATGTCTCTTGGGAGGGACTCCTTTCTCCTGAACCTCTGCTTTGTGTTTAGCATCCAGCGACTTTCCACATTTTAATAGCCACCTTCAGGTGAGCCACCCCATTTTTAATTCTTTGGTTGATGGGCCAGGGAGTTATGGCTTGTTTTATTGGATTTATTTATTTTCACTAAAGTGAGTGGGATATGATAGCTTTAATAAGTGACCTTTTGTGCCGATAGTATGGTGGGGAGAGAGACTGTGTATTTTGAAAAGAAAACCTTTCCTTTCGATATTTTAAGTAATTCTGCAGGAATTCATAAATGAAAGGTTTAAGACAATGTGTTTTAAGGAGGGTTCCTGGAGCATTTGCCTGGGAAAAGGGTGGGCAGTTGTGAATTGTCACAGGGATGAAATGATGGGAACATTTCTGGGTTGATTTTAATTTCTTCTGAATATTTTCAGGCTCTGAGTTCATAAAAACTTGAATGTAAATAGAAGCAAAATCTTTCATTTAATGAACATGCTGTGAAATGTGGCAAAGTTAAAGTTTTTATATGTGGCAATAAAACTCCTGAGTCCATTAAATGTTTTTTGTCTTCTGACTTGAAAATGAAACTTTAAATGGTGTTAAATTTTTATGTTATGAGAATGTTGTCTGATACAGGACTTTTACTGCGAGTTTCCTACTGTGCGCAGGTTCAGGGTTTTAAGCAGATGGACAAGAAATATCCGTCCTTTATACCTCATTCATTCCTAGTCTCTCTGTATGTGCATACGTGACCAAAGCGTGTGTTTTCTTAACTGGTCTGCTGAAGATACGGAGGAGCAGCCCTCCCTATAACGCGGATCAAATCCGTTTGTTGAAGTGCTCAGTTACTGAAAGGATGGGTGAGAATGACCTTATAGAAAAGTCATGCTGTGGATTTGCAAGGTTAGATGACATCTGGGACAACTGCTCTGCCGTCTTACCTGTGAGTTGCCTTTAGTTCCTTCATGACCTGGCAGCCCCATTTGCTGTCGGTCTGTTCCCAACTCTATGCCGCCACCTGAGGCTCCACTGCTGGCTGCCTGTTTCCTTCCTTCCTTCCTTCCTTCCTTCCTTCCTTCCTTCCTTCCTTCCATCCATCCATCATTTCACAGCTCTCAAATGATGGGAGATGGAATAGCAAAGGAGTAAGGACAGCAAAGGCTTTGCAGTTAGACTTGAGATTATCTCCCCAGGGCTGCTGCCCATTAACTATTTGTCCTTGTCACATGTCTGATACTGTTTTTCCTTTTCTGTAAAGTGAGTGCAGATGATGGACTCTACCTTGCAAGCTTGTGAGGCTTAAAGGAAAACACACAGCATGTGGACACAGCTAAAGTTTCCTGGCTTCTTATGGCTCTTTATGATAGTGTGAGTGTGCCAGCACCTGACCCTGGATGGCTTGCTAGCACACTGAAGCTCATGAGGTTCCAGAAAGTAGTAGCATTTTTCCAGATTCCCAGCTCCTTCTGCCATTTAATAGGGCAATATTTTGTGACCCTGGTGTATTAGTCCCATGCCACTGTGTCTTCTGATTCTTCCCACCTGCTTGGGCAATTGTCTCTAATTTCCATATCTGGAGACCTGGTCTTGGTTTTCCCAAATCTTGACAATCCTCCCAGGAGGATAAGGGCCTCTCACAAGTCTAGGAACCGGTACGAAGCCATGATATTGCAAAACCCAAAGGTGACCATTTAGATTCTATCCATTTTGAGCCATATCTCATAAAGAATATCTTTTGTATTATTAATAACTATTTTCTGAAACAAAAAATTATTAGCTGAAAGATTTCAGTAGTACATAATTTTTGTGTACCTGGATCTTTTTTGTACATATTCATATCTGAGTAATGTGTAGAATATATGTTAAAGTATATATATAATTCTCTCATATATTATATAGTACATATAATATATAATCATTTTATAGAAATGAGAGGATTCTTTGCGTGCAATAAGTCTGTAATTTTTTTTTTACCATTCCTAAATTATGAAGTTGAACACTGAAGATATTTTTACATTTGGAGAGACTTGTTTCCTTTTGTCAGCAAGGTTCCTGAACAGAAAAAGATCAGAATGAAAAATATCAATAGTATATCTAGTCATAAGTACCAGCCAGTTAAAATAGGTAATACGTGTATTTGAGCAGAAAAATAAACTGGATTTCACCAAGACATTAATAGTGGTTGTTTCTTGGTGGTAGAATTATGGTTGATGACGGCCAGGACTATCCCCCCACTACTGGGTCTTTAGTGTTTAATAGTTCCTTGCACACTGATAGGTAGTCAGTCACTATGTGAATGGAAATGGATGAATAAAAATGTTCTCCCTTTATCCAGGGGTGTCCGACCCATGGCCCCTGGGCTGCACACAGCCCAGGATGGCTATGAATGTGACCCAACAGAAAATTGTAAATTTACTTAAAATCTTTTTTGACTCATCAGTTTTCATTAGCGTTTGTGTATTTAATGTGTGGCCTAAGACAACTCTTCTCCTTCCAATGTGGCCCAGAGATGCCAAAAGGTTGGACACCCCCGCTTCATAATTTTCCAATTTTGCACAATTAACTTTGTCTTAGTATTATAATCAGGAAAAACCTTGATATTATGTTACATGAAAATATTATTGTGATTATCATTATGAATATAATTCTCTGTATTTTTTATTGTTTTCTTAGAATAGATTGAGTAGTAGAATTGTTGCATAACTGAAAATAAAATTTTTTGCCAACATTTTATATTGCCAGATGGCTTTCCAAAAGGCTTGTGTGTATCATTGTGTTACCAGCAAATTGTGAGTATCAGCCTTACCACACCTTGCCAGAACTACGTTTTACATTTTAAAACCTAATCTTGTTATGTTTTTAAAGTGTCATCTGTTTCCAATTATACTAATTTATTAATGAGGGGGATCCCTCTTCCATTTCTTTGTTTACCAGCTATATTTTCTCTTTTGGGAATGATCTTTGCAGCCTTTGCCTATGATAGGCAAAGAGCATGTGCATTCCTTTAAAAACTTAGAAAAACATTATAAAAAATTATACGGTAATTTTATTTTTTAAGATGAGGGTCCAAGACTTACACAATGGCAAAGGGTTTTGAAAGTATCACAGTTGGATACTTAGGACTAGATTATAATGTCCAAGTACAAAGTCTTTAATTTTTAGATGGATTGAAATGAGTACAAAGTTGTAGTAAAAATGATGAATATATAATCTGTTGTGTTGTACAACGATGGTTTTAGCTTCTGTTCTTGTCTTCTAAGTCTTCTAAGTCTTGAGTGGCGCCAACTAAGACAAATAGAATTAAGGCAGCAGCAAGACAAATAGAATTAGTTCTTTTTGAAAAATTGTTTTATGATAATAAACTTTAAAATATTCCTTCAAGGTAAAAATTTGGCGTATGTGCTCCCCCAGAAATTATATATATACTTTATTTAAAATATAAATATAGTATACTTATACTAATACAGGTGACAAATTTGAGACCGTTTTTATGAACATATAAGTAAATGAAAAAGAATGGATAATTTAAATATATGTATATTTCATATGAGTATATATGCAATTTCTTTGGCCAGTTTCTTGTCAAAAGTTGACTGTTTTACATGAGCTTATATTTACTTTTATATCAGGTCCAGCAAGTACATGGTCAAAGTTATAAGCTGGAAAAATTATGCCGTCTGATTTTTCCTGTCAATTGTGACATGGTTCATTTAAACTCAGCATCAGCTCAGAGAAGTGTATGTATGTATAAGCAAAGATCCATCAGTTCATATTCACGAGGAGGTTGCCTTGGGCTGTTAGTCTTTCTGTGACTAAACAACATACACAGGCTCAGGACGACAGGCTGGAACTTCACCTAGTCTTGTCCTTCACAGTCCCCAAGGCTGGTTCAGTCTAAGGCTAAGGAAATCGCACACTGGGTAAGCAGATGTCCTCACAGTCTTAGCTAATTCCTCAGCCCAGCTTGAGGATCCTGTTACCTCTGTCTGTCTCCGCTCTTTTTCTCATGCACAATAGTTATCCTAACCTTGACTGTTCTGAGAAGATGCTGTCGTCTTCTCCTTATGGCAGACAATTGAAGTAAACTACCTCCCCTTTCTTCCCATCTACCTTCAAATAATGTACCTACTTACAGTTTCTCGTGGAAGAGACAAACCTTTTTCTTTCAAGGCTGCCTTGGTGTTCCTGAATCTTAGCCCTGCTCCAAAAAGACCTTACTCATCTGTTATGATTTTTCTTTATTATATTTTCCTCCTCTTCTTTACAAGCACCTTCTCATGCCTTCATTATCCTAGCCCCTGACCTTCACGTTTCCACCTGGTTATCCCATATGTACTACAAATTAACAGTTTCTAAAATGATTTCTAATTCTCCTTTCAAACAGGCTCTTCTGCTACTCTGCCCTGTCAGAGAGGATGGCGTCATCTCCCTGCGTGTTTTGGCCACAACCTGGACATCTCCCAAACTCCTCTTCTTATCCTTATTTCCCATATCCATTTGGTCACCAATTCCACTTAATTCTACTGGTGATCACCACTTCCCAATGATTGCATTTACCTTGTTACTATGCCCTTTCTTTTTATCGTCTTCTTTTTGCCCCCCTTGACTACTTTAGTGGTCTGACTGGTCTGTTTTTCTCTTTGCTTTTTTGAGGTCAACTTTAGACGAGCACCCATGTAGTATGTGAGGCTGGAATCTTTTTATTTCATCCAAGTATTACCTTGAAACAAACAAATATACATCTTTATTTAATATTATTGAAATTTCTAGGTTAACTCTTATTTAGTGATTTTTTTAAAAGTGTCCACTTATTTGATTAGTGTGATCACATCACTTTAAATTTTCAGCCAACTGCTTGTTTCATGGTAAAATTCGGCAAATTCTATTCCATTTTACTTTTTCTGTGTTTAGTACAATATTTGTTTCTGTGATTTGATACAAACAAATGATTCGGTTAATTTGGTAAGAGCCAAGCATCCGAACATAAAGTCATGCGGAGTGATAACATTCATGTGTTTTGACAGCATTTAAGGGGAAAATAAAGGAGGCTTGTGTCAAAAGTGTGCCGCAGGTCTCAAATTTCCAAGGGCATTACTGGACTTTGGCTATCTTGGGGCCATAAGTACTGCAAAGCTAGGATTCGGAGAATATGTGAAGAATAAAGACCCACTTTATATTAACATTTCTTTTCACTAAAAAGGAAATAGCATTAATTTGAAGAGAGTTAGTTACACAAAGTAACTCTTGTCCATTGTTGGTTTCAGTTTTTAGTGCAAGATTAATAGGAATTATTAAGTAGTTTAAACCTTAAATTTGTGTCTTGTAATGAGCTTAATTTCATGTCACAACTTTTTATGGGAGCCATCTAGACTTTTTTATTCACTGGCAAAGTGCTACTCTGTTTCCAGCCTGGGTAGAGGAATGCTGGATCTTACGTATGTCCTGAAACAAATTAGCACAGTTTGGTTCAAACAGCTGCCTACATGATGAGAAACAAATTGGATTATAAAATCCTACTTGGTAGTTCAGTGTGTCAATTAGTTAAGTTAGGATTTGGACCATATCATACAGTCATGGGGTGAAAAATGACACGTGCTGGTCAAGCCAAGTGTCTGGTAATAGGGCCAATGTCAACGCCCAGCTCTGCTATTGATCTTGGGGGTGGTGTGTGTGTCCTCCTGACAAAATCCAGTGTCCTCCAAGTGTGAGATCAGAGCTGTATATTTAATAAGGCTTTATTGAGTACCCATCACGGCTTATATGACTTATTTAGGGATGAAGCAACATACTTTGAAATCATTACAAAACCAAGAGTGTATAAGTTTAGTGCGCTGGTGTTTGTTATTCAGTTTTGTGGTTCAGAATGCATCTGCATATCATGGGAAATCCTGGTGGCGAGATGCTGTGATGCAGGGTGTTTACTCTGGGTGAGGGGGTTTACACTGTTCATCAACAGTGACTTCTTAATTGGAGGACCCATGCTGCTCCAGAACTGGGGGGCAGTGGGAAAGGACTGCAGTTAGGGTAGTAGGGATCTGGTGATAGAGCCCACAAAGTTTAAACCTTCTTTTATCTTCCTTTTCCTTTCACACCCAGTTTCCTGTACTCCACTCCTACTTTACTTCTAATTCTTGAAGCTCTCCCATAACCAGGCAATACAACATGTTGAAGGCTTTGGAGTTCATCTCTTGGCCCCTTAGTAACCTTGTGACCTTTGCAGTCACTTAACTTCACCAATCCTCATTTGAAAAATGATAATAAATACCTACCTCAACAGTTGTAATGAATACTAAATGGGTCACTACTTGTGAAATGCCCGTCATAGTACTTGGGCACATATCAAATTGTAACTAATAATGATGTTGATAATGTCAGTCCACTTAAAGGACATAGATAAGGCAATCTTAATGGTACTGACCTAGAGAAGTGGTTCCCAAACCAAGGAGTTCATCGGAATTGCCCAGAAGGCTTAGAACAGGTAGAAGAATAGATAGCTATATATAGATTCTTTTTATGAAAACTACAGCTGAGCTGGGACCTTGTAATCCCTACCAGCAACATTTTTCCTCTCCAGCAGATATTTTGCCTTAGAGCTCCTTAAAAAGTCAGAGTTTATAGTACAGACCGAATTGCTTTCCATTTCTTTTTATACTAGGAAATCTATTTGAGTAGATAGAAAAATATAAGAAGAAAAGAAGCTAAAAAAAAAACCCCATAAAACATATGTCTGTTCTAAGTTTCCTACCACCTACTCTCCACAGTTGTAAGACAAGAGAGGGTTGGCGGGGGAGAGAAGAGGGAGGAGAGAGAGAGAAAAAGACATTGAGGTTAATTTGAAGTGTCCATCAGAGATTTTGAAAACTTAATAGAACGTTTTCTACCTCAGTAGGGCTGAATCCATTTATCTGCATGATCTCTTCAAGCTTGTAGTTATTGAAAACTTTGTCTGCTCCCTCAATTCTTAGCCGAGAGCAGTTTGCACTTCCTTGCTTCCTTGGGTGCTGTTCTGCAAGTTTGTGTATTTCAAGCTTGTGTGGGAGCCAAGCCACAGGATCTGGCTGGCTTTCAGCGGCTAAACAGGGGGCATGTAGCTTGACATTGGTCCCCAACTGAGAGAACTGTGGATGTAATTTCTTTTTGGTAAACATCCATCCTGAAGTGAATTTATCTCCTCCACACATTTGTTTTCCTGTGGGTGTTTTCCTTTTGTTGTGTGACCCTCACTCCTTTGGACATGAGTGCTTCTGTAATGTTACTTATCCTTTGAAAACAATGAAAAATTACTTTTGCAAAGCTGTTCAAGTCAGAGAATGTGAAGTAAACCCCATCCAAACCAGCAGTTACCATCCATCAGAGGTGGGAAGGGCAAGTTCTAATACAAGTCAGAAACTAACAGTCATGGGTGGCTGAGCTGGGACGTGCAGCCACGACATGACTTAACGGCAGTGTCAGGGCATGCGCTCAAGCCCTCCCTGTGGTTTGGCTCCACGGTCCATGTGGTGGGTTTAACCCTTTCAGTACAGGTGCCGGATATATCCGGCGCCCATCTGATGACCTGTGTGGACGAGCGCTGGATATATCCGAGATCCATCTGTATATAATTTTTATAAATTTTACTTATATAATTGATAGAACTTTATATCTCTCTCTCTTAATATTAAAGTTACAAACAACACTTGGAAAAAAGCATTGTTTTATGAAGCATAGATCTTCTATAAGGTGAGGAAAGTCTTCACACAAAGGAGGACTGACCATGTGCTATGTGCGCGTTTTCGGCAAGCACCTTGTCCAGCGGGAGTGTCGTGGCGGAAAGAGCGCTCAGACCGAAAGGGTTAAGGAAGGCTAAGAAGATCTCTTCTTGCTCCCTTGGTCTCACTGGTAGTCTCTCTGGTTGTCATTATTATCGCCGCCACCGCCATTACCACCACCACCAACATGTGTTCAGTGCTTACTAGGCACCAAGAACTCTAAGAGTTTACTTCATTTTCTTGCTTAGTAATAGCACCAACGTTATCTGGGAGGAATATTTTACAGCTGAGAAACTGACTTAGAGAAGATGCCAGCTACGAGGCTTCAGATACGCCAAAGTGGCAGAGCTGAGATTCACACCAAGGCTCTCTGTCTCTAAAGAGCATGTTCTCGACCTCTGTGCTGTGTTGCTTTCCTGAGCTAAGATGATTATTGGAAAGTATTCGCATCAGGAACTCACCACTTTTCAATGTTCCATACATAAAAATTTGGAATGGCATTTCTCCCAGTTCCATTACTTGTATATAATGTAAGTGCCTTCAGTCAAAGGAGTCGAAAGGTTAGGCTAGAAGCCGTGTTGGAGAAATCTTTACATGGTTTGGCAAGAGTGGATTTTTAGTTACTTGTTTAAAATAAATATGGCATTTCAGAAGAAGAATAGGCAGTGTGTGTTTATATAGAGCTAATTTATTTATGCAAACTTTGTTAGATAAGCAGTACATCTGTAAACTATATATTTTTAAAGGGCAGTAAAAGATGATATAATAAGGTTTAAAGAACATAAAGATTATATGGAAACCGGTGGCCAGCTCTTTTTTTTCTCTCTGAGAAACTCCACTTAAATAACCACAGAGGAGAGTTTGGAGTTCAAATAATCAAGAGCTCCATCCTTAAGATTATTAAGAATACTTAAGTATTTTCTTGGGTCTCCGAAATACTTTTTCCAGGGAAAGTGGATGTAGACATGTTTTGAGGCCAAGGAATGGAGTAGATGAGCCCTCAGAGTCATGACCTGTACTGTGATTTTTTTTTTGGTCCACATTTAATAATTCTGGTCCACATTTAATAATTCTGATTAGTCAGGAGATTTTTAGAATTTGCCATTTACCGTTTGTGTCAACAAAACAGAATTGGACTTGGGAACTGTTCTTAGTTATATAAACATTAGCTGCACACTTTCATTCTGATACAGAGCACTTTAACCTACTGAATGATCATTAGTTTAGAATGGTATCTAGATGGATTTCCCCGGCCACCACCTCTCCAGACTTCTCCCTGTATAAGGATGGAGTGGATAACCTTGTAAACTAAAACCAATAGGCATCCTGTCATCAGAGTCCAGAAGGAAGTTCCAACAACCAAAAATCAAAAGCACTGAATTGAAAAAAAAAAAGTGGAGAATCATTAACATTATGTATGCTCCTAATAACTCTGCCTGGAAGCTAGAAATGCCTTTCTCCAATCCCAACCAATTAGGCCCTGGGTTCAAGTTCTACACAATTATAAAACTGAATAGATGTCCTTCAGTAACATGGCTCTGCTTTATAACAACAGAATGGTCATTATAACTAATAATGAATACTTATAGTGTTCTAGATATTGTATTAGATTATTATATAGGGTAGGCACTGGCATTGTTTCCAATTTCCAGATGAGGAAATAGAGGCACAGAGATGATCAGAATTCACTCTGTGGTTTTAGCAAGTTAAGTAATGGAGCCAGGATTTGAATCCAGACTGTCAGGCTTCAGGATTTGTGCCCCTGGGAATTGAACAGGCAATCTCTTGGTTTGCAGTCCAGTGCTCAATCCACTGAGCCACACAGGACTTGTGCTCCTAATGAGAAGGAAAAACTGTCTATGAAGCCAGATTTCTCTTTCTTACATCTGTTTACATGTATTTGTATTGCTGTTCCTAAAAATAATTCACCAACTCCTGGAAAACAAATCCATAAGAAATAGGTGGTACATTGTGTCCTGGAAAATGTCGTTCCCTTAAGTGCTATAAGTCAGGAAGTCAGGGGGATGGTGGAAAGAACCTCGATGGGAGTGACTGTTAAAGATTATAATTTAATATAGTTCCCTTCAGTGTGTTAGAAATCCAGACAGTGGCTAAGAGAAGAGTCCATTTTAGTTCAGCATCATCACAGCAGAGTTACCGAATCACTGGATTACGTTGGGGAATGAGCAAATCAAGTCCTATTCATGTGTTGGGATGAATGTGGAATTTAATCAATACCTAGATCGGCAAAGAGGAGATCCGAAGGCAGTCCTCACAATTCATATCTTAGATCTGAGTAGATTTCCTTTATTTAAAGAAAACAATGAATTTATGGAATAATTATTGTTGAGTAAGGGAAATCATCTAAATCAACTTAGCAAAGTTCAGATTTGACTCCTGATATTACTGCATTATAAGAACAGAAAAAGATTTAGGAAAGATGTTTATCCTCAGTAGGATACAGGGAAGACATATTTTTCAAACAATAGGTTAGAAAGCAGTAACAAGGAGGCCAAGGTAAAGTGACAATAGCATCATCTCTGTCATGCAAGTTGGTGAGAGAGGTCCGGTGAGATAAGGAATTGAAGGCAACCTGGACATAGAGTAATTAGGTTAAAGCTTTCCTTGGAGAGTGTCAAGTACAGACTTGATCATTTGGAAAATAGAATAATGCTGAGAAAAAGAAATCTAGGAAGCTAATAGGATTGTAGAAGATAAGGGGAGACTGAAACTGATCTGGAAACTAATGGAAAAGGTGATAAATGTTAACAATAAAAACACTTGAGTTGAAAGATGGTCTGGGTTTATAGAGCCAATATGTGAATATAGGTGTAACTCAATACGTGAAAGAGAGATCTACATGTAGTCATAGGCTGGCAAAAACATTTGAATAAAAAGGACAGAGAAAATTCTATGTGCATCCGTAAAGGAGGTACTTCACATCCAAAGGACAAATATCAAAATTAAGCTGTCCTCAGACTAGTAGTTCTGATGTCCAAAAAAAAAACCACGTAGTGGAGTAGCACCTAAGTTTTGGGAGATGAAGAGTGTAACTCCATAATCTCATAACCTAGCCAAGAGATCACTCCCTGAATTGATACTATCTGCTGTAACCACTTGCAAAGAATTTTACCCCAAATTTATGGATGCAACCCCAGTCGAATGGGATTTACGTGCACTTGCCAGCAGAAACATTTAAATCGGATGTGAGTGCAGTGCATTTCAATCTCAGCAGTCCTCCCGATATGATAGTGTGCATTCTGGTTATCTGTAGTTCGTGACACACATTCCAAAATGTAGTACTTCAAAATCAAGAATTTTGTTATCGTTTCACATGGACGTGAGAGTTGACAGGCTGCAGCTGGGAGGCTCTCTCTTGGGGGTACTCATTTTTTCGGGTCAGTTAACAGCTGAAGGATGGGTCCATCGGAAGGCTGCTTCCTCCCGCATTCAGCTCCTGGGCTGGCACTGGCTGCAACACCTGGTGTTAGTGGAGCATCTCCCTATCCACATAGTCTCTCCAGGTGGTGAGCTTGGGTTTCTCACAGTGCAGCAGACCCAGATGAAGCTGAAAGAAGTCCCAGAGTGTCATCTCTGCCATGCAAGCTGGAAAGACCAGCCCAGATTCACAGGGAGCAGAGGGACAAGGTGAAGGACTGGTCCAGGCAGACAGGGAAGGCAGAGGATGGCGGCAGCTGTCCTGGTGTCAGACTACTGCCGCGGGTCTCCCTGCTCCCTTTATTTCCAGGTGTGTTTCCCATCCTACGCGGTACCATTGTTTGCTTAACACTAACACACCAACCCAAGAGCTTGTTAGGTTTTATTAAATAGATATTTAGGCTATTTAAGTGGGCTTTTTTTAGTCAGAAATCCTTGGTTGGATTGGTACATCAATGTTTTCAAGGATGTTAGTGATATTCTGAGGAATTAGTTGGGGTATTTTTATAAGTTGGAGATAAATTATTTTTTCCATTTCAAAGATGGAAGACAGGCCGCCACTGTCCAAAAATTTGCTACCCAACATGTTTCCAGGAATGAATTAGGTTCAGATAATGAAGGTTCCTATTGTGGAAGGAGACAAAGATACTTGAATGTACACCGGTTTCAAAGTGTAATGCTAGTGTAGTCATTTCCTGAAACACACTTTGCAAAATGTCTTAAAGAAGAAACCAAGTAGTTGATTAGCATTATGATATGGTAACATTTTTATTGCAATGATTATCTATCTATCTATCTATCTATCTATCTATCTATCTATCTATCTATTTCTGGTTAACAATGGTTATTTCCAGGGATGGTTCTTTCTGTTTATTTTAAAGTATTTTACAATGATTTTATATTAACTTTTTAAAGAAAAATCATACCTACCAAAAAAAAGGTACATATAATTTCAACGTATAGTTTAAAGAACAATGATAAAATAATCATGTCTGTATGTACCATTCAGTTTATAAAATAGATCGCCATTGGTCACATCACCAAAATGGCAGAGTAGGAGACCTCGCCTCCATCTCTACACAAAGGTCAATGATGAGACAGCTCTCTACAAACAAAAGTAGCTCTGGGAGAGCGCTGGAGTCCACTTAAGAAACTTCAGCAACCCAGTGGAACAAAAACCTGGAGTATAACCATGCAAAAAGGGAAGGAAGAACAGTTTCGTTGTGCCTGCGTCGTCTCATTCTCCAAGGCACTGCTCTGGGCCCAGAGTGAACCTTTCAGTGGGGAAGGTTTCCTTCCCCAGGGAAAGCCCCAGTCTTTGTGGCACTGCATGAAGGACTCACTTTGGTCACCTACCCCAGGGACCAGCACAGCTGAAATATAAAGATGGCTAGGAACAAGGAAGAAAAGCAGGACCTACCAGTATCAGCCACATAATGGGAACCACCTCAGTTGCTGGTGACCTTCTCTACAGATGATCCCAGCAGCTTTCTTTACTGAAGACCAAGGGCCAGCACAGCCACCACAGACCCCCTGCAGATTTCACCAGTTTTGCCTCACAACTATTCGAGTTTGCTGATGCCAGCTGCCTGAGTCCCTCCCTATTCCAGCCCACCCCACTTTCCCCGCAGAGGCCTAGACCCAGACTGGCAGCCAGTCTAGACCACCAGGTGTGCATTCTAGACTGAGCATTCAAGATGTCAGTCTAGACCTCCTATCCCCTGCTGCCCCTCGCTGCTGTGTACACTTCTAGGCTGGCTCCTCTAGCTGCACACCTGCATGCCTCCAGGCCAACCACTGTCACTGGCCTCCACTGCCAAGTGTGGGCCTGTGAAGAGACCATGCAGCCACAGGAGGGCATGCCGACAGCCAGGGTCCCCAAAGCTGCTTGTGGTCCTGGATCTGGCCCTGCCTCCTGCCTCTGGCCTACCCCACTGCGCTCACCTGCAGCCAGCCCTTCCAGCTGTATGTCCGCATGCCCCAGCCTGACTCCTGATACTGACCCTCACTGCTGTGCACCAGTGACCAGAAAACCAGCAACCATCATAGTGCGCACTGACAGCTAGTGACCCTGCGGCTGCCAGTGCACCTGTCACATTCCCACCACTACAAGTGTGTTTGCAACTGGCCCACTACCCAGGCTCCTGCAGCTGGTACCCTGCAGCCCAGTGTGCGTACATCACAAGCCTATCAGAAAAAGAAACAAACAATCCCATTTATAATAGCACTGAAAACAATGAAATACTTAGGAAAAAATGTAACCAAGGAAGTGAATGATTTATACACAAAACCTATAAGATATTGAGGTAAGAAACTGAAGAGGACATAAAGAAATAGACATCTCATGTTCAGGGATTGGAGAGTGAATAGTGCTAAAATGTCCACTCTTCCCAAAGCCATCTACAGAGTCAATGCAACCTCTAGCAAGATTCCAACTGCATTTTGTCCCAAAATAGATAAAAACAACCCTAAAATTTTGTGGAACCACAAAAGACCTCAAATAGCCAAAGCAATCCTGAGAAAGAACAAAGCTGGAGGCATGATACCTCCTGATTTCAAAATATCTGATAAAGCTACAGTAATCAAAACACTATGGTAACATAAAAACAGACCCGTAGACCAATTATACAGAATAAACAGCCCAGAAATAAACCCACATCTATATGCTCAGGTAATATTTGACAAGGGAGGCAAGAATACTCAATAGAAAAAGAATAGTCTCTTCAATAAACGGCATTAGGGAAAAACATAGTATCTACATGCAAAAGAACAAATTTGGGCTCCTATCCAAAAATGAACTCAAAATGGACTAAAGGCTGATATGTAAGACTAGAAACTATAAAATCCCTAGAAGAAAGTATAGGGGAAAAAAACCTTTCAGAAAGGTTTTACCACTTTACACTTAAAGCAGACATAAATGGAAATAGTTCATTATTTTTTGATCTACCTAATATTTTAACTTATTGTACTTAATTTTGACTATATACACATACAGATGTATAACAGTTGATAGTGTATAAAATTCCCATGGAGTAGCATAACATTATG
This sequence comes from Macrotus californicus, assembly GCA_007922815.1. Classification (NCBI taxonomy): domain Eukaryota; kingdom Metazoa; phylum Chordata; class Mammalia; order Chiroptera; family Phyllostomidae; genus Macrotus; species Macrotus californicus. Next base: position 1,311 of record VMDR010013030.1, on the reverse strand, counting down.
CATTCAGATAACATTTAATGGGGACCAATCTCATTTCTCCCTCTAAAATAAGATCTTGCTGGCACTAGGCAACATGCATTCCTCAAAGGGAAAGACAGACTATTTCAGTTGATGAGTGCACTCAATTTGTAAAATGCACAATTTGTGAAGTTATGTGGAATGAAGTTGGAAAAGAACTTATACTCAAATGCTTTTTATTTTAACTTTATCTTTTATTATCAAAGTTTGGCACAGAGAATACATTTATTTAATTTTTCCTGCTGGAAAGAGCATTAATGTTTTGGCTTTCCTCATAAAGAGGTCCAGGATAGATAGTATGAGGAAGGCATAAGGAATCAAAGATTATTGAGCGTGTCTATGGCTTCTGAATGTTTATGTACTTCAGATGCAGAATGAGTCAAACAGGAACGAAGGAGTTTATAGTTCTCAAGTTTAATATTACCAGACAAGTAGCTAATGCACAGGGTAGAGCAAAAGTAGGCTTACAGTTGTGAGTACATGAAACACAGGGTGTATTCTTGTGTTATTATTTATTAATTGTTGTATTTTCCATATGAACAACTATAAATCTCCCTTTGCCCACCTTGTATTCTTGCCTTAAGATAATCTCTTTCTGGTTTTTGTTGTTTGTTTTGTTTTTCATCTACTTGGTAAAGTCAACGTGGCCAGACACGGTTTAGCCATAGTACAAGTCATCTCTCACCTCCTGTTTGGGTCTCCTCCTCAACCTTTAATAACCTCAGATTTCCCCAACCTTGCTCGCCCCTTTCATCTCTCTGGGAACAGCTGTCTCTCTGGGAGCCTCACTCATCTTCACCGCCGGTCTGCCTTCTGCTCTCAGCATTGCTGAGCTCCTCTCTTTAAAGTCACTGGTGATGTCCGACTGACCCAACTGAATGATCATATTCTTAAACTTGTTTTTAGATATAAATTGTATGTATTTAAGGTGTCCAACATGCTGATTTCATACACATAGTGAAATGATGACTACAGTCAAGCTAATTAACAAACCTCACGTAGTTACCTGTGTGTGTGTGTGTGTGTGTGTGTGTGTGTGTGAGAGAGAGAGAGAGAGAGAGAGAGAGAGAACACCAGAACACCACCATACTCTATGTCTGAGGTTTTGTTTGTTTTTCTTGTTTGTTCATTTGTTGCTTTCAGTTCAAGATCCCCCATGTGAGTGAAATCATATGGCTCCTCACAGGCATTTTTAACTTACAACTCAACTGCACTGACCCATTGAGCTCATTTTCAGCACAGATCGTGGAGCCTGCCTGCTAAGATTGTGAGAAGCTTGTCCTTTATAATATA
>VMDR010013029.1:0-25620 GCA_007922815.1 Macrotus californicus | reverse complement strand
TTTAATGCCCTTGCTAAAATGTAGTAGTGTTTTCAAAAAAGTAAACATTTTGCCTATCTCATAAAATCAAATACAACAAAGTTGCTTATAGTATTTTAATGGTTCTACACACTAAGATGACAAAGAAAAGTTTTTACAAACTTGAAAAAATTACGCGCCTTGCTGTTTAAACATTTGCAAACATACTCTTCTAGCTGTACGTCTTATGAATTTGGTTTTCGGGGTAGGACGGGGCAGCCCTACTGAGAGAGGATGTGGTACGCTTTTAATACAGACGCAGCGACACTGGAAGCTTCAGGTAGACAGCAAACTGTAACAATCAGAAGTGCGTAATTTCAACCCGAGGAGTTAATTTAATCAAGCGGACAAAAGAGTACTTTTGTCTCAACTTTTCAGTGCTGTCAGCACCGCTCTGCATAAACTTTTATCATTTTACGTGCTTTATGCTGTCACAACTCAGTGAGATGCTAGGGAAAATCCATCTCGGCACATTAAATGAAATAAAAATTATAGAGAATAAACTGACTTTGATATGAAGTGTCTCCTTCAGTGTCAACAATCCACCTTATTTTTTCTGTAAGAACCAACGTAAGCACTCTATGCACTGGGTACTACAGCTGAGGAGTGCTGGAAAACAAGGGCTTTTTATATTTTATTTTTCTAAGACAAATGTTATACAAGATCCCACATAATATAATTGTTCCCAGTTGGAAGGCAAAGAAAAGTTTTCACAATACTGCAGTAATTATGCAAAAGAGCAGAACTAATGATACCCATTACTGCTTAACAGATAGAACGGCAAAGAGCACTACAGTTTCAAGTTCCCCCTTTCATGAAGTTACTCTTCCGGCTCTTTGAAGTCGCAATGTGAGGCCACTACTGCCTGCTAAGTATCAATTCTAATATTCACATTTCAAGACCAGTGCTATCTGCAATAAAAGAAGCATGGAGATAGTCTGGGGGTCAAAGTTGTGTTTTATTGTAGTCTGTGTTTGGTCTATTGTTCTATGGAAACTTAGGAAAAAGCACCAATTCTAGCACTAAACGTCAGATAAGACCTAGATCATTATCAGTGTCCACTGCAATATGATAAACAAAACAACAATGTATATACACCAACCTATCCACACAAGAAAGTTCCAATCCTACTCACTGAGGTTTTTATCTGCAGTGTTGACCTGTAGAGTTTTGGGTCTGTTCTGTTCTTTTATACATATATGATTTCACAGAAGCCCCTGCTAATTTAGGAGGAAAAAGAAATAATTCCAGGCAAAACTTTGCATAAAAGGTCTTAACCCAGAAACAGGTCTCATTCCCTTTCTCTCCCTTTCTCGCTCTCTCTTTCTCCATATAAAATTGGAACAGATTAGTCATTTTTGTTCAAGGGGACTAGAAATGCCTTTAGGCCTGGCCAGGTACTTCAGCTGGTTAGAGCATCCTCCTGACACGCCAAGGTTGAGGGTTTGATCCCGGGTCAGGGCACATGCAAGAATCGAGCAGCGAGTGCATAAGTAAGTGGAACGACAAATCAATGTTCCTCTCCGCTCCACCCCCCTCAAAATCAATCAATTAAAAAAACAAGCCCAAACAAATAGATGCCTCTATATGAGAAACAACAGCCTGCTTTGAAATGTTCATGATGTTAATTTTTAAAAAGTGGCTACTGTGTGCACAAGGTAACTACTCTTCATAGTGATGAAATCCAAAATTCATTGCATTGATGCCAATGTGGAAACCATTTTGTCCCATGGCTGCTTAAAGATTTTCAATGGGATTAAATCAGCTGCGAGTCCTCATTATTTCAGCGTTTACAATTGTGTCTGAGTTGGAGTCTGTTTCTCATAGAATTTCACTCAGAGACTGACTTAGATTGGCTCCTTAGGGCTAGTCTGATTTCACTAGAAACAACTGTATCACATCAGCCACTCTCATAAACTTGCCGTAAGATCGAATCAGCTTGGCCCCGAAGAGATGAAAGTTTACCGGGCCCTTGCATTCTCTGTAAGAGTCACAGGAAAGCGCGTTTTAGTTTCCGCAGCAACGCAGGAGAGTGTGCTTATTAACCGTTCCAGTGGGCCTTTGCCTTGAAACTCTGGAACTGATTTTCTGATAAGAAAACTATCGTTGAACTTGGAGAAATTTCTATCAATAAAAATACACATGAATCTTTATTTGATTATTTGATTCTTCAAATCGCATATACCCCTTTAAAGAAACTATGTAGGGTTCATGGACATAAAGCAAGAGCATGCTTTTAAAACCAATTTTCCTCTAATATTTAGAGCAGTTGAAAAATAATAAAAGTAGTTTAAGTATATCCATAATTAACTATCCAGTAGCTGGTTTTCATTGCATTATGGTTATTTAACAAAAATACTGTGCCAATATTCATTATTTTATACTCGATGTACTAAGTCTCAACAAACCTGGTTCTGTTAACTGTAGATTCTCTACCAAGTAAATCTGAATCTCAGTATTTACTATGCTTCTGAGTTTTTAACTGAAGTTCATCAAGACATTATGGAATAGTCATTTACAAACTTTTACTGGCTACCCTTTGACTTTACCATGTCAGATCAAATCTAAACTGAATTAAAGATACATAGTGATTCTCTGTTATGTTATCAATACCTTAATGATATGAAGGATTTGAAATGCAAAATGGTCAAGATGTGAGGGGGAAACATTGGTTCGCACCCTGTAGACGATTCTTCTCCATTGGAACTTTGCTCTTCTCTGCCACTGAACAACAATCGCCACCAGGTCAAAGTGACCTTCCACACAAACTACTGCAACCACATCAATCTCTCACTTCAATTCTTAGAAGTTGCACTGGCCCTGGACAGGTAGCTTGGACGGTTAGAGTGTCACCTGGATACACCAAGGTTGTGGGTTCGATCCCTGGACAGGGCACACACAAGAATCAACCAATGAATGCATCATTGAATGGAACAACAAATCCATGACTCTATCTGTCTGTCTGTCTGTCTCTTTCTCCCTTGCTCCCTCCCTCTTCCTTCCTTTCTCTCTCTCAAATCAATCAATAAAAAATAATAATAATAAAGTAATTTGCAGTATTCTATAAATCAGGTTCCTAACAAGAGCTCTGGCCAATTAGCCCTACAACATCAGTACATTTTCATATACTGGTAAGTCTCAAGTACTTCCTGCTGATCCATGAAAGCAACTTTCTATGTATTAATGTAGGTGATCCAACCTTCTTGGTATGTGGGATTGCCTGAATAAAAGTTAAAAGTTAGAAAGAAAATGTAGATTACCTCTTTCCAAATATCAAGCATCATCTCTACAAACATTAAAGCAGTAACCAAGTATGGAAACTCCTCAGAAGTCTTTCTAAAAATGTTATGAATTAGAGAATAATATTTAATCATAGCTGGTATATACTTACTAGATTATGTTATCACAGTGTCTCTTGTTAACGCTAACCTTGCAAAGATCCCATTCACAACCGTGTTACCAAATCAGCACCATTAAAGAGGAGTTCTTAGTCTTCAAAAGTTACCTCTCTCTAAACTAGTTCAATAATAAAGTTTCTATTTTAAACAATATTATTATTTTCTTTTTCTTGAATTTATTGGGGTGATATTGGTAAATAAAATGATATGGTTTTCAGGGGTATAATTCTACAACACATCATCTCTACGTCGTATTGTGTGTTCAACACCCCAAGTCAAGTCTCCTTCCGTTACACTTATCTCCTAGATGGCATCTCCTTCTGATAGGGGCTGTTTCACCTACACTGAAAATCTATTGTTTAGTGTGGCCATCTTCATTAATTATCTTAGCTTGATCTGGATAAGTCGTTGCAGTTCCTACACCAGCGTTTGCTGCTTCACCTTGTACTTTTATGTTAGGGAGATAGTTTCTTTCCTTAAATGTCATGAACCATCCTGTGCTTCTGCAGCTTCCTCACTTCTCACAGGCCTACATAGAATTTAGGAGAGACAGGGCCTTGCTCTGAGTTCAGCATGGCTTAAGGTAATGTTGTGACCGATTTGATCTTCTATCCAGGCAATTAAAACTTTCTCCATATCAGCAATAAGGCTGCTTTTCTTTCTTATCATTTGTATACTCAGCAGAGTAGCACTTTTAATTTCCTTAAAGAACTCTGCACGCATAACTTGGCTGTATGGTGTAAGAGAACTCGCTTTGGGCCTATCTTGCCTTTGTGCATGCCTTCTTCACTAAGTTTAATCATTTCTAGGTTTTGGTTTAAAATGAGACATGTGTGACTCTTCCTTTCACTTGAACGTTTAGAGGCCGTTGTAGGGTTGTTAACTGACCTAGTTTCAATATTGTTGTGTCTCAGGGAAGAGGGTCATCCAAGGAGAGCAAGAGAGACAGGGAGGGAATCAGCAGGTTGGTGGAACAGTCAGGACGCATACATTTGTCAATTTAGTCTGCCAAAACTATTACAACAGGGACATCAAAGATCACTGATTACAGATCACCATAAGAAATAGCAATAAAAATGTTTGAAATGTTGCAAGGAGTAACAGATTTTGACACAGAGACACGAAGTAAGCACATGCTGTTGTAAAATGGTGCTGACAGACTTGTTTCATGCAGAGTTGCCATAACCTCCAATTTGTAAAAAAAAATGCAATATGTGTAAATTTCGACAAAACCAGGATGCCTCTACTATGTTCTCGGCACTGCTTAGGGGAAGAGCAGAAACAAAGCCCTGGCCTTCCTGGAATTTGCATTCTCGTGGAGAAGTCAGACAATACGATTTCATGTGTTACACATACACTGTACTTGATGATGGATGTTGGGTATTATGAGAGCTAAACAAGAGTCGAAAATAATTTGAGTTTTAGGCCTGAGCAACTACAAAAATGGAGAAAGACAACTGATTTTCCAGGCTATGCAATTAGCTTCTCAAGATGTCTATGTGTTAGCTAATTCTTTCACATTCTGCCTTTCCAAACTTTATCTGTTTTCCTAAGAAACGTAAATGACCACAGTGATCTTCACATAGGGAGATGATGACAGCTACCACCATACCAAATTTTAAAGGATTCTCTAGGGTAATTATGATGTCCTTCTCCCTGGTTCCTCCAGCAAGCCAAACCCCCAATCAGCCAAGAACTATTCGAGGGAGGGCTATAATTAGAGATGGTTTTCTGGGGTTGTTCCTAGACCTCATTCTAGACAAACACTTGGAGGACAGAGAAATGGAGCCAAGACACGGAGTTATGCCACATCCCCAGAAAATCAGATGAATGAAACGTAAAATATTTCTTGGGAGTATTTTGGCCTTAGGACATCTGAAATTGATGCAATGTTCTTAAGTTGAACTAGAGAAGGGGAAAAGAGAGAGCTGGGCTCTTATAAGACCTCCATATTTCTAATTGCTACTGAGCGTTTTTACTTGGATGTCCCATTATTAGTATCACACATAGGAAAGATCATCATAACATTTAGAAGTATTTTTCTCTAAAATACCACCTGTACACTTTAACATTTTATTTATTTGTCCCTTTTCAAAAGGCTCAAATATTAAACATACTTTCTTGGCCCCACCAAGTACTGCTAGTCATTTCATTAATTACTCCTACTTTTTCCTTTGCATTTTCTACACTTACTGGCCCTTCTCACTTTACATGGGCTAGTTACAAGAGATCCTTAATTAGTTTCTTTCACTGGTGTTTTCCTTTCCTAACCTATCCCATATAGTACCATCAGAGTACTTTTCTCAAAATACTTACAATATTTACTTATAAACATTTGTCCCACTAGAATGTAAGGTCCACAAAACCAGAAACTTTTTGAGTGTTTTTTTTTATCTTTCCACTTTATCAACAGCACTCAGAACCATGTGCTTGGTACATAGTGGAACTCAATAAATAATTTAAAATATGAATTAAGGAAGGAATGAATGGACTGGATAATTTACAAGGTGCTCATTTAGGTTCCTGGGTGAGGGAGTAGATATACGGACCAGTTAAACTTGGAGCCTGCCTTCTAAATTTGAGACACTTATTTACTAAAGATGCTTTCAGCACATCTGAACCAAAATGGAAAGAAGTTAGACTTGTTGAAATGGTAGTAAGAACACTGAGGCTGAGGGACACAATAAATGCCAAAGGGACAAAAGACCAAACAGCACCGGCAAGTGTATAGAGCAGGAAAGCCCCATTTGGGTCAAACAAAACAAGTATTAACTAATGGGAACAATGGAAGGTGAGGATGGGAAGACAAGACAAAGCAAGATTCTGTGTGGCAGATTTGGAAACTTGACTTCTTAGTTTGATGTCAGTCTTCCCCAAAGCGCAGCCTACTGACCACCTAAATCAGAATCACCGAAGGCATTTGTTAAAACAGATTTTCAGGCCCCGTGCCAGGGGTATCTTACCTGGAGGTGAACCTGGAAACTTGCACTTGACACAAACTCCTGGTAATTTTTATTCACACTGATGTTTAAGATATACTGCTATAGACAATGGAAAACTATAAGAATTTTCTAGAAAAAAAATGACAAAGTGGTGCTTGAGAAAAATTAATAGGATAAAAATGTGCAGTAGAAGTGGGGGACTGGAGAGCAGAGACATTGCAGGTAGCACCACGAGTCAGAAAGCAACTGGCCAGGTGACCATGATGGGGATATGAAATAAAGCAATACATGGAGTAGTTGGTGTTAGGGGTCGAATGAGAAAAATATTTCATCACCTCAGCTCAGAATCTGGTCACGGCAGACCACTGCCTACTGAACTTAACCAGTATTCTGGGACAACCGCCCACTGCCTACTGAACTTAACCAGTACTCTGGGGCAACCGCCCACTGCCTACTGAACTTAACCAGTACTCTGGGGCAACTGCCCACTGCCTACTGAACTTAACCAGTACTCTGGGGCAACCGCCCACTGCCTACTGAACTTAACCAGTACTCTGGGGCAACCGCCCACTGCCTACTGAACTTAGCCAGTATTCTGGGGCAACCGCCCACTGCCTACTGAACTTAACCAGTATTCTGGGACAACTGCCCACTGCCTACTGAACTTAACCAGTACTCTGGGGCAACCGCCCACTGCCTACTGAACTTAACCAGTATTCTGGGACAACCGCCCACTGCCTACTGAACTTAACCAGTATTCTGGGACAACCGCTCTGACCCACCCCTAAGTACTCCCTTCACAGTCTCTGTTCTGGGACTCCAGTCACCTTCTCGCCCCCGCACTGTCACTCCTGCTGCTCTCCCAGCCTGGGACGCCTTCCCTTTGAAGAATCCATTTCCTCTATGAAACCTTCCCTTTATAAGCCCACAATAACTGCCCTCTCTTCTACAATCCTGTAGGATACTATCTTTATGCCTTATCTTGTACTGAAGCACATGTCACCTTCTATTGTGACTTTCTGGTAGTCCTTACACTCTATCTTTTAACTAGATTGTAGGATTAAGTCCAGAAACACACATCGATCTCTGTAAGGCCTGTGCACAAGGCATGCACATGAAGTGAGATAAGTACACGTGGATGATAGTGACGATGGTGATGAAGATGGCAACAAAATCTAGTTGAGTCCCAGATGCTCTCTAAACCAACGATACCAATGCACAGACGATATTTATTGGATGTGCAGAATGTGTCAAGCACTTTTCTGCGTATACTTAGTATATGTCAGGCACTTTTCTATGTCAAGTCATTTAATTCTCACAACAATTCTATAAAGTAGGTGCTGTTATTATTCCCATTTTAAGATAAAGAAACTGAGGTCCAGAGAAGTTAACTTGCTCAAAATCACTCAGCTAGTAAATGGTGAACTTGGGACTTGGGATGTGGACATTGGCAATATAATTCCAGCACTTATTTTAAAAAAATTTTCTAATTTATTGATGTTTAAAAGAGAGAGGAAGTGGGCAGGGGGGTGGTGTGGAGAGAAACATCAGTTTGTTGTTCCACTTATTTATGCATTCATTGGTTGATTCTTGTGTGTGCCCTGATCCAGGACTGAACCCGCAACCTTGGTGAATGAGGACTACGCTCTAACCAACTGAGCCAGGGGATTCCAGTGCTTTTTTAAAATCACAACCTGCAGAGTCTCAATCTCAGAACCTTACTTGTTTCTTTCACAGCACTTGCCCCCATTTGAAATCTCTAAAACTTTTTTGTTGTTATTAATATATCTACTTACTAGATGGAAAGATCCATCATTGTTGGGGCTAATTTTGTTCACTGCTGTACGTCTAGTGCGGGGCACACAGTCGGTGCTCCATAAATATATGCTTTGTGAACAAATGAATGAGTTAAACAACAAAGAAAGAGGAACAGGAGAAAGGAGTAAAGCTATAGTCACCATAATGAGTATCTACGGGACTAGAGGGACTTTTTATTACTGCAGATTTCAGACAGATGGCTTCTCAGAGAAAGACTTCATCAATATATGAATGTGTTTTGAAATGCTGAAAGGAAAAATCCATTTGCAAGGTGCTGGGACCAGGTGTGTCTATTTTAGCAAATCACTGTATTCAAGAACAGGAAGCAGAACTTGGAGATAGAGCACTGTGCTAGGGAACTGAAGACCTGGCTGAGTTCCACAGTTTCCACTAAGTCACACCTGTGTGCAGCTATGTGGGAAAAAGCTGTCTGTTCACAGCTTTCCTCTTGTCGACATGCAGTTAAAGTAAGAGTAATCTAGGCCAAATTCAAATTCTCATTTCAATGCATCAGAATCATGGCTTATTAGAGCTGGAAGAGGTTTTGGAGCTCATTGTTTCCAGAGCTTTTTCAAACTACTTTTCAGCAACAGTGCCCTTTCCTTGAAGAAAACCGTATGAAGTGATGGGGTTAGTGGGTGACAGAGGACACATGATATGTCAAACCACATAAAAGCCGAGTTGCCCCAGGATGGCTGTGTCACGGATGTGTACACACGTGATTTGAGAGCCTCAACTCTACCCCAGGTCAACTGCCCCTTGATGCAATTTTTAAATAAATGCTTTACTGAGATAGTTCGCGTGTCATATACTTAATCTATTTAAAGTTCACCAATCAATGTCTTTTGGTATACAACAGCCACCACAATCAATTTTAGAATATTTTTTAATCACTCCAGAAAGAAACCCCATACCCGTGGGCAGTCTCTTTCCTTCACCACCTCACTTTCCCCCCTCCCAACCAGCACCCCCCAACCACTAATCTCCTTTCCATCTCTACACATTTACCTATTCTAGACATTTCATATATGCGGAATCATATAATCTGCGGTCTTTTACGACTGGCTTCTTTCACACTGCACAGTGCTTGCAAGGGTTACCCAGGTTGTAGCATGTATCAGCACTGTGTTCCTTTTTACAGCTGAGTGGTATTCCACTGTACGGATACGATGCATTTTATTCAGTCATTAGTTGATGGACATTGGGGTGCTTCTACTTTTTAGCTATTTTTGAACACTGCTACTATAAATATTCAGGTACACGTGTTTGTGTGAACATGTTTCCGTTTCTCTTGGTTATATATCTAGGAGTGAAACTGTTGGGTTATATACAACCTATTTAATCTTTTGAGGAACTGTCAGATTACTTTCCAAAACAGCTTCAACGTTTTACATTCCCACCAAACGTATGAAAGTTCCAATTCCCACAGTTTCACCAACACTTGATATTATTGGTCTCAGGAGCGCAGCCATCCTAGTGTGTGGTGACTTGCATTTCCCTGATGGCTGATTATACTGAGTTTTTCATGTACCCCTTGGTCAGTTGTACATCTTCTTTGGAAAAATGTCCAGATCCTTTGCCCAATTTTGAATTATTTGTGCTTTTATTATCCATGTGTAAGGATTCCACATAAAAGTTTCTTACCAGATATGTGATTTGAAAATATTTTCATCCATTCTGTGGGTTGTCTTTTCACTTTCTTTTGACGAAGTCTTATTACTTAATTAATGAGGTTGCTTAAGCACTTGTATCATATCTAAGAAATCATTGCCTAATTGAAGGTCACAAAAGTTTATTCCTATGTTTTTTTCTAAGAGTTTCATAGTTTTAGTTCTTACATCCAGGTCTTCATCAATTTTGTGTTAATTTTTGTATATGGTGTGTAATACTATTTTCTTCTAACCCTTTTTTATTTCTATAAGGTCAGTATTAATGCTCCTTTTATCTCAGATTTTAGTAATTTTAATCTTTTTTGTCTTGGTCAGTCTAACTAAGGGTTGGACAATTTTGCTGATTTTGTCAAAGAACCAAATTTTGGTTCTGTCAATTTCATTTATTGTTTTTCTATCTCCCCTTGATATTTTAGAGAAGCCTTCGAGAAAGTAAGGTATTGGGGCTGAAGCCACAGCAGCTTCCTACCAACCCTTCCATTCAAATGACCGCATGTTTGAGATGGCCCAAGCCAGTTGTATTTCACACCTATTGTCTTACTTATTTATAGTGTCCACTGTTATTCTTAAACATTTTCTGTTAGGATGATAAATTATAGGGTCACTCTACCAACAGCCCTGGTCTGAAACTGGATTGCCTATTAAGTTGTATCCAGCTTCCTCCCAGCCCCTTTTGTTCCTTGTGGTCCTGGCCTCAGGTATAAAATAAAGTTAAGTGAAATAAGGACAATACAAACACTAGATCAAAGAGATACATTTGCAGTCAGATTGGTTGAAATGTTTGCCAACTAAGGGAAAAAGTAGGAGTTAATCTTGATTTTTCTCTCTCTCTCACACACTCTGTTTTTTTCATTCTTTTTATAAGTAAGTATAAACTGTGCTTGAGGTTGTACAGAAATATTCCCAAGAACTGCTGTGGATAAAGTAGCCCTTGTTCATGGGTTACTGACTTTCCCATGGGGCAAGGTCCTACAGTCCATTCTCCAGCTCTGCCTGTGCGCCCAACTCTTGCTCAATGAAGAGAGCAGGCCTAACACAATGCCACCCTTTTTGAAAGGGGAGGAATATTTTCTTCCTTGAAAGAGAGCTTCTAGGTCTCAGGGCTTAATAAAAATCAACAGTCACACTATTTCCTTTTGCTACCCATCTTCCATGCCCTAATCAGTGTACTCAAATCCATCAGATGCCAATAATTCATTTACCATTCTGTCTGTTCCCCACTCTGCCCTAGACTCAGACTGGCTCTGTGATTCTATTCACTGAGCATCTCTGCTTCTCCTAATATAGCTGAAGGTGTACATGCCAACAAATACATTCGATCAATTATTGAGGTGTATTTTATTCACAAGAGAAGTCAGGGAATTGTACATTCAGTATTTTAGAAGTATCCTGCATTAATCAAGGAGAATTAAACACATTTTACTGTACTTCATCTGAATCCTAAAACCTTTTGTTTTTACTTTATAAACCTAGAAATCTGAATCTGTTAGGTCTGATTATTTCATTGTTACACAAAGCTCTGTTTTATTTTAAGCAAATGTGCTTTTTTCCCCCTACTACATTAGTCTTTAGACTTTATTTAAGAGAGGTTATTTTAGGAGCTAAAGTTTTAAGATACTTTACAAAAACTTTGTTAACAAGAAGTTGCCTGATATCCAAGTTAAATCACAATGAACAATATATTTTCAAGGTTTTCACTGAAATAAAAAATGCTCATTTAAAGTCCAGGAAAAACATTACTGCTATTTTTTGGCAACAAAACACAATGACAAAACGAAGCTCCCTTAACAATGGAAATACAGTGGGACAGTGACTCAAGGCAATGGCAGATATTTTACTTTGATATTTAATGTAGTTCGCAGAATACCCGTTGATTTTATTCTTCAGAACACATTTTAAAATGGCAATGATGGATTTCCAGGCCTGGTTACACCTACCAGGAAAATGATGCAACCATTATTCACCTCTTCCAACTATGGTTTTTACTGGCATCTTCTGTGAGTTACACTTTGGCACGCTTCTAAACATCATCAGGCCACAAGCTCAGTCTAAATCACATATTTTTACAAACTAAACAATCCAGTGCTAAAAACTACCCAAGTTACAAAGACCTAATGCTGTTTCCGTTCCAAGGACTGGGCTGTTTTATAGGGGGAAAAGTGCTCACGACATTAAAAGAGAAATGGAGCTTTAACCCAAAAGAACTGGCCTGGCCAGAGCATCAGAAAGAACACTGTGAGGATCAAACCTGCACTGGCCACCAGCAGACACACATAACCCATGAGTGACCTTCCCAATCTCTGTGTATCGCGAATCCACACAATGTATTATCTAGGTTAGTTAGTTCACTTAGCATCGGATCAGTTAAGTGAGATACAGAAAAAAATTCTGTTTCATAGACACGGCCCACACCCCTTATTCTGGCTAATACTTTAGCAAATCTGAGCCACTATTCACATTATTATTGCAAAAGAACAGTCCAGGTCAAGTGCACATTCTACTAATGACAAGTGAATAGCATTGGCTCTCCATGTGCAGAGTATATGATTTTCAAAAAGCCGAGGGAATGCATACAAGCGACCCTGGCAAGCAAACCCAACAAACCAGCGCGGCCTTCATCTTTATACACTGAATACAGACGCACTAAAGCACACTCTTTGTAGTTGCTGCAAGTTCTAACTTGAAATTAGTTACACAGTGACTAGCATAGAATAGGTATATTGAAAAATGCTTGTTGAATGAATGAATGCAAGCATATCTGGTTTCCTTGCAGGTCTGGGAAAGCCATATTATATCAAGAGCTACAAAAGTAATACTTAGGAAGCCACCAGCAATTTCATTATACATTTTCCCTTCCCTTTAAAAACGAAAACCATTACTCTTCACGTGAAGAGTTCTGTAACTAGACCAACTCCGCCCAGCCCTACTGCGCTCTCACGCTTCTTCTCTCACCTGCGTTGGCAGTTTTATCACGTAGGGCCCCATACTGGTCAAGTGCTGTGCAAAGCAGCACAGCATCAGCCCCTCAATCACTGTCACTTCTTTGCCTACAGGCATTCAGTAAATACAACCATCGTTTATTCATTTAACAAATTGGTACTGAGCCCCCACATGGTATGATAAAACCAAGAGCAGGGTAAAAGAGACCAGGAGTTCTAATGAAGGACTGCAGTTTTAAATGGGGTGGTCTGGACAGGCCTTGTTGCTCCTGAGAAAGACCCTCTGCACAGGCCTGGAAGCAGGACTCCCACCAGGAGTGGTCAGGGAAGAGCGAGGCCAGGGTGGCGGGAGTGGAGTAAGCAGTGGGGAGTGCAGTGCGAGACAAACGGGGGATAAGAAGTTATAGGGCCTGGAGAGTTGTCCTTCTAAAAGGAGTTGTCCCCTTCTAGTGGTCCCCTAGAGTTGTCCCTCAGAGAAACTGGAGCCAGTGAAGAAAGCTTTTTGAGGGGACAACAGAATCAGTTAGTTTAGGTTTTACAAGGACCCCACTGGCTGCGGTAATGAGAACACAGGGCAGGCAGAACAGGGCGCAACAAGGAGATGTGGCAGGAGGCTCCCTACTTAGTGAACAGGGTGAGAGGTGACATGACTTGGACCAGGGCCATCAGCGAGGGTGGTGAGAAGTCGAATTCTGGATATATTTTGAAGGTGGAGCCAGCAGGGCTTTCTGACAGATTCAATGTGATGCGTGACAGAAAAAGAGGAGGTGAGTATGACTTCACAACTTTGGCTTCAGCAACTATAAAAATGGGAGTTGCCAGTGACTGATAGGAAGACAGACGACGGGTGGAGCCGTCTGGAGGAAGAAAACCATCAGCAGCCCCACTGTGAGCACTCTAACTTCCCCCAGTGAGGTGCCGTAACCCTCACATCGCAGTCCCCGTTCATTCCCCTCATGCACTTATGTAAAGATTAAAAGTGAATCTACTGCCTTTTATTTCTTCGGCATTCCAGCTAGAACTGTAGTGGAGGCCTTACATAACACAGTTTTATTCACTAGTGCTAACATCTCTCTCACTGCAGTAGCTGGAAATTCTAGTCTGCCAATGAAGAATTAAGGAAAGATCCTGCGCGCATTTCTTTGACCAAAAACAAATGTGTTTGTAGCTTCTTGTCCCTAGCTGCAAGAGTAATTGAAGCAGGATGAAATGGCTCTGGAAGGAGAATCAGAAGACCTGTAGGGTCAAGTCTCGGTTCTTCACCCACCTGTGATGAAAGCTTAACATATTTGGATCTCACTGATGACACATAAAATGGAGAAAACGCCTACTTTATAGGAATGGTGTGAGCTCACATGAAAAGACATAAATGAAAAAGGTTCATGGGTTGTAAAGAGTTATACCAATGATGGAGTTGTTATTATCTATTGCTTGACAAAAAGCTTACACGGGACTGCTGTATCGTTTATGCTAATTCCTTTCATCGTTCATGCATTCCCCCATCTTACAAAAGAGAATAAATGTGGATAAAAGTTCTTTGAATAATCTCTTCACAAAACAGGTGAAAGAAGCTTTCACCAAGAAGCTTCTGAGAAGCTTTCCTTCATTCTTTTAACCCCACGCCCTTCTACAAAGACCTGCATAGACAATGGTTACAAAAATGACTCATCTTACACAGATCTGATTTCATTATAATGAATTCTGCAAAAAAAAAAAAAAAAATTCTGGAAGTCTTGTCACTCTTTTAATCCCATGGCCTTCTAAGAACTGTCTAGATAGTGGTTACAAAAATGGCTTATCTTACACAGGTCTGATTCCATTGTAATGAATTCTGCAACAAAACAGTCATTAAAATAAAAGGACGAAACAGCCCTGGCAAGGAGACAGGTGGCAGCAGGATGAAGCGGAGACGGCAATACGGAGTGAGCCATGCATGGTGCACGTCACTGAAGAGTCAAAGGGACTGAGTCCGAAGAGCTGGGGTGAGGACAGAGCAGACTCAAGATCTAAGCTGTGGAAGGTGGGAATGAGGACATATGGCAGGAGAGGGAGAAGCGAGTGCAGGGGACTAAAGTCAAGGTCTTGGTCCTGACTACTGTCAGTTTATTTTGTAAGACCTTTTGGTCTGCCCTTGATATCCCTGCATGCTCACTGATGGAGAAGAGGGGGAATGCAGTCTTTCTCAACCACATCACTACATGTTAGAGAGACTGGCAATTTTGCTGAAGAGGATGGTAGGTGCCCCATGCTCAGAGGTGGTCTCCATTTCTTATGAGGCTTGGTGAGTTAACAATAGAACGTGTTCCTATGTATCTTAAACAAACAAATACCAAAATGCTGTGGAAATAATCTCAAGATTTACTTTTTTCTTAACTAACTGAAGAAGTCTGGAAGAACTATGAGGATCCTTTAGTAACTGTTTCTCCACTATGCTCACAGACACAGTTTTATTACGGAAATTCTTACTGTGTGCCGTAATTACTCACTGGTGGGGGTGTCTTCTGACACAGGGTATGAGCTTTCTCAAGGTTGAGAAGGTATTTTATTCATCCTTGTAAACACAGAGCTTCTGGCACACACTTAATACAGAGTCAAAAAAAGTCTCTTTCCCGATTCCCCTTCTATGTACATTGTCCCTGAAAACCTTTATTTCTGAATAGCTAACTCCAGAGCTCTTTTAGTGGGAGCTCATATATACAGGGCTGGGGGGCTGGGGGATCCTGTCCAGAACGCATCCAGCCAGGTACTATGAAAAATAGACACATTTGTTTTTATTTTTGATTTAATCTTTATTGTATTTTATCATTACCACTTAGTCCCCTTTTACCCCTCCCCTCAGCAATCACCACACTGTGTCCATGTCCGTGAGTCCTTTTTCCTTTTTGCTCAACCCCTCCACCCCCTCATCTCCCCCACCATAGCTGTCATCCTGCTCTGCATCTCTGAGTCTGTCCCCATTTTCCTTGTTAGTTCAGTTTATTCATTAGATTTCACATATGAGTAAAGTCATACTGCATTTCCCTTTCTCTAGGTGGCTTATTTCACTTGGCATAATGTTCTCCAGGTCCATCCGTGCTGTCACAAGGGTTAAATTTTCTTTTTTTTTCAGCTGAGTGGTATTCCACTGTGCAAATGCCCCATTGTTGTTTTATCCACTTATATACTGATGGACACCTGGGCTCCTTCCATATCTTGGCGACTGTAAATAACACTGTAATGTACACAGGGGGGCCTATGTTCTTTCAAACTGGCATTTTGGGTTACTTGGGGTATATTCCCAGAAGTGGGATTGCTGGGTCAAAAGGCAGATCCAGTTGTAATTTTTTGAGGTATCTGCATACTGCTTTCCACAGTGGCTGCATCAGACTCCATTCCCACCAAGAGTGCAAAAGGGCTCCCCTTTCTCCACATTCTGGCCAGCACTTGCTGTTTGTTGATTTATTGACGATGGCCATTCTGACAGGTGTAAGGTGGTATCTCATTGTGGTTTTAATTTGCACATCTCTGATGATTAGTGATGTTGAGCATCTTTTCATACATCTACTAGCCATCTGTAGGCCCTCTTTGGAAAAGTGTCTACTCAGGTCCTTTGCCCATTTTTTAATTGGGCTGTTTGTTTTTTTTTGGTGTTGAGTTTTGTAAGTACTTTATAAATTTTGGATATTAACTCCTCATCAGATGTATCGGTGAATAATATGTTCTCCTATTTAGTGGGTTGTCTTTTTATTTTGTTGATGGCTCCCTTTGCTGTGCAAAAGCTTTTTAGTTTGATGTAGTCCTATTTGTTTATGTTTTGTTTTTACCCTCATCTAGATGTATGTGATAAAATATTGCTATGAGCAATGTCTGAGATTTTACTGTTTTCTTCTAGGATTTTGAGTCTAACATGCAAATCATTGATCCATTTTGAACTAATTCTTGTGTGTGGTATAAGAAGGTGGTCTAGTTTCATTTTTCTGTGCATATCTGTCCAGTGTTCCTAACACCATTCACTGAATAAACTGTCTTTAGTCCATTGTGTGTGCTTGCTTCCCATGTAGAATATAATGGGCTATAAAGGTGCGGGCTTATTTCTGGGCTCTCTATTCTGTTCCATTGATCTATGTGTTTGTTTTTATGCCAGTACCATGCTGTTTTGATTACTATGGCCTTGTAGTATAGTTTCATATTAGGTAGTGTAATTCCTCCAACTTTGTTTTTCTTTCTCTAGATCGCTATTGCTATGTGGGGCCTTTGTGGTTCCATATAAATTTCTGAAATACTTTTTCTAGTTCTGTGATATAAGTGTCATTGGAATATTGATAGGAATTGCACTGAATCTATAGGTTGCAGTGAGTAGTATGGACACTTTAATGATGTTAATTCTTCCTATCCATGAACATGGTATGTGCTTCCATTTATTTGTATCTTCTTCAATTTCTTTCTTCAGTGTCTTACAATTTTCCAAGGGCACAACTTTTACATCCTTGGTTAGGTTTATTCCAAGGTATTTTATTCTTTTTGTGGCAGTTGTGAATGGGATCGTTTTCTTAATTTCCCTTTCTCTCAATTCATTATTGGCATATAAAAATGCAATGGGTTTCTGGATATTAATTTTGTGTCCTGCTTCTTTGTTGAATTCATTTATCAGTTCTACTAGTTTCATGGTGGAATCTTTGGAGTTTTCTACATACAGTATCATGTCATCTGTATATAATGCCTGTGAAATGCTATGAAGTTATCAATTAAACCCATTTGATCTAGTGTGTCATTTAAGGCCACTGTCTCCTCGTTGATTTCCCTTCTGGAAGACGATTATCCATTGAAGTCAATGGGATGTTAAAATCCCCAACTATGATTGTAATTCTGTTGATCTCTTCCTTTATGTCCATCAAGATTTGCTTCACATATTTAGGTGCTCCTATGTTGGGTGCATAAATGTTTACTATCCTCTTGTTGGATTGCTCCTTTTATCATTATGTAGTGTCCTTCTTTTTCTCTTCCTATAGCCTTGGTTTTAAAGTATATTTTGTTGAATATAAGTACTGCTACCCCAGCTTTTTTTCCCCTTTCCATTTGAATGAAATATCTTTTTCCATCTCTTTACTTTTAGTCTGTGTGTATCTTTCAATCTGAGATGAGTCTCTTGGAGGTGGCATATATATGGATCTTGTTTTCTTATCCATTCAGCTTCCCTCTGTCTTTTGGTTGGAGCATTTAAGCCAATTATATTTAAGGTGATTATTTGTAGATAAGTATTTAGTGCCATTTTATTGTTAGACTATTTTTCTCTTTTTTTTTCTTTCTCTTTTTCTTCTTGTTCTTAAAGCTAGCCCTTTAACATTTGTTGCATTACTGGTTAGGTGTTAACAAACTCCTTTAGCTTTTTCTTTTCTGGGAAGCTCCTTATTTCTCCTTTAATTTTAAATGTCAGCCTTGCTGGGTAAAGTAACCTTGGTTGTAGGTCATTGCTTTTCATCACCTTGAATATTTCATGCCACTCCCTTCTGGCCTGACTGTTTTTGTTGAGAAATCAGATGACAGTCTAATTGGTGCTCCCTTTTATGTAACTACCTGCTTTTTTCTTGTGGCTTTCAGGATTCTCTCCTTGTCTTTAAGCCTTGACATTTTAGTTATGATGTGTCTGGGTGTAGGCCTCTTTGGGTCTAACTTGTTTGGGACTCTCTGAGCTTCCTGGACTTGTGTTTCTTTCCTTCACCAGATTAGGGAAGTTTTCAGTCATTATTTCTTCAAATAGGTTCTCAATCCCTTGCTTGCTCTCTTTTCCTTCTGGTGTTCCCATGATGCGGATATTGTTATGCTTCATGTTGTCTAAAATGTTTCTAAAGCTCTCCTCATTTAAAAAAAAAATTCTTTCCACTTTGCTGCTTTGCCTAAGTATTTTTTCATACCTTGTCTCCCAAATCACTGATTCAATCCTCTTCTTCATCTAACTTCCTATTTATTCCTTCCAGCGTATTATTTAATTCAGACATTGCATTCTTTACTTCTGACTGGTCCTTTTTCATGGTTTCTATGTCTTTTTTCATGCTGTTGAGTATCCTTATAATCATTATACTCTCTATCTGATAAATTGCTTGCCTCCAGTTTATCAGCTCTTTTTCTGGAGAACTCTCTTGTTCTTTCGTTTGGGGTCTGTTTCTTTGTCTTCCCATTCTGGCTGCTTGTTTGTGTTTGTTTCTATGTATTAGGTAGATCTGCAAAGACTCTAGTGCAGACTTTGTCAGATGCTGCTTGTGACTGGCCCTAGTCAACCTCTTTGGAGCTATCGGTGATCCACAGCATGTGGCTTCCTCAGCTGGGCTTGTTTGTGTGCAGAAAGAACCAGACTGTGTACCAAGGCCAGCTTTTATCAGCACTGGGCTTGGGAGAAGGTCTGCTGCAGTCCCACAGAGCTCCCAGAGATCTGCCTTAGTTGTTAAACTACATTGGTATGGCCTCAAGCTGTAATCAGCAGCCAGGTTAAGCTCCACAGGGTACAGTCGCAAAATTCCTGTGGATGGGTGTCTTGCTTTCCCTTAGGCTGACACCATTTGGAGAAGAGTACTGTGCCTGAGGAAGATGGCTTCAGCAATATGGGGAATGACTCAGCACAGGGGTCCTAGCAGCTGTTCCTTCAGTTTTCTCCCCAGAGCCACAAACCACAGATTCTCCTCAAGTGTCTCTAGTCCCTACTGCCCTCCCTTTGCTGGAGCCAAGGTAAGTGGCTGTAAATAGAATTTTTTGTGTTGGCTCTTTAAAAGGCTCTCTGTGTCTCCAGCTGTCTCTCCCTGGTGGACAGAAACCCTGCTGCTTTTCACAGCTGTGTTCCTTTTCCAGTTTTGGTGCTGTAAACTGGGGAGCCCACCAATGCTGAAATATCCTTCCAGAACTTCAGCTACTGCCCATGGGAGTCGAGCCAGCCCTCTTGTGCCACCTCTGCACTCCCTACCAGTCTTGTTGTAGTGAAGTGGTTTCTTCTGTCTGTCTGTTGTTATAAGGCTTCTCTCTAGCTAGTGTTCAGTTGGCTATTCAGGATGATTTCTCTACAACTTAGTTGTAATTCCAGATTGGTCCTAGGAGAAAGTTTTAGTGTAGCTTCCACTTACTCCTCCACCATCTTGGATACTATATGATCGAGACATTTATTGAAGGAGATACAAGATACAAGAAACACTGTACATAGGACAATGACACCTCAGTCCCCTTCAAAGTAGGCACCTTGGGACCTCACACAGTTCTCCCAATCACCATCAGCTGCTCTGTCCTATTTTCCTGAATCTCATCGACAGTCTGAAATCTCTTCCCTTTCAAAGGTGATTTTAGTTTTGGGAAAAGCCAGAAGTCACAAGGTGCCAAATCTGGGCTGTAGGGTAGGCTGAGTCACCTGAGTGATTTGATGTTTTGCCAAAAAACTCTGCACGAGATGTGATGCAAGAGCAGGCACACTGTCATGATGAAGCTGCCAATCACCAGTTGCCCATAGCTGCAGCCTTCTGAATCATCCGAATAGTTTCCATGGAGGAATGTTCAAGCTTAGCGCAAAATTTGATACAGACTTGTTGCCATACTCAGTCATTTTGAATGTGACAGCCACACAGAACACATGCTCAGTCAATGATGTGTACCGCCCCCACTGATTAGTACAGTGAAGTTGCTATTGTTCACACATGCACATCCCAGTTCACGTCCCTTGATTGTCAGGTTACACTGATGTTGTGCAAACCATGCTCGTTATATTAACAATGGCTGGACTTTTCTCAGACAGCCCTAGTACTTCATTATCTTTTTCTGCCGTAGCCTGCTCACACAAAATGGTTAATGCCAAGCAATTTGAAGGCAGAAAGCACAGAATTTCAGACCATGCATTTCTTCATAAAGAAATGGAATGCTCAACACATTATCTTTCCAGCAAGTCACTTGAATCATCATTTCAGTTACACTGTTGCTGTCTTCAGAAGAGATTTTGGCTTCTAGTTCTTCTTACTGGTTTTTATGTAACAATGTCAATCTTGTAAATTTACTTTTTTTTTCCAACATGTAAAAATATTCAAATACATCAAAAAATGAAAAAATTTTATAGAAAGCCACTATATGTACTGTTTTATAGTATATGTACCACCTAGATTCTCTAATGAACGTTTTCTTGTTCACTTGTTTTAATAACTATCTAGGGATTGAATGCATTTCAGGATGTGGGCACTTTTATTTCACTTATTGTTTGTAATTTTAAAAAAATCAGCAAAAGTGTTAATGTATATTTATTGAGTCCTTGCTAAGTCCCTTGCCTTCACTATTTTTAATCCTGACAAAATTCCTATAGAGAATCTGAGGCACAGAGAGTTAAGGAAACTGACCAAGCACCAAAGCAGGTCTCTGTAAGCTGGACCTACACCAAATTCACACTCTAATTTCCATACTTCTCTGAAAAGCCAAAAGAGAAAAAAACAAAATGAAAGAAACTGAAGCAGACATTATTGGTTACCTGCCCATCATCCATTCTGATTGCCCTCATCCTAACAAAAACTAATTTTTCACAAAACTCCCCACCTCAGCCTATGTGTCTCAAAGAAGGTTAACCCCACCCCCAGGATCAAGGGCTATAATTGTTTCAGAAATTCAGGCCTAAGGCAATCAGATAAGAACTGCCTAATCATAAGGCTTTGTCCAGGAACGGGCACATTACCAGTTTGGTCTAAAAATATTTAGGAAGAAGTTTTCTCAGCACTTCTGTGGAAAAGGGTCCCCACCCCTACAGGATCGCTGTGGGAAATGGCTGGATGAGTGAGGTGCAGACATGTGCCCGGGAACTATTACAGCCATGGTGCCACCATGAGGAAAGCAGGCTAAGGACCAAGCCAATGTACCAAGGAGAGCACATCAGAGAGATCAAGAGAAAAGAAGCTGTGTTAGATTGAGATAACTTCCAAATCTCTTGGTACTTCTGGATTTCAAGTTATGAGAGCCAACAGATTTCCTTACTGTATACATGCTCTTTGAGTTTTCCGTTATTTGCAGCCATAGACACAGCTGGTAGGGAAAACCAGTCAACAGAAGAATACTTTACAGGAAAAGCTTGATAGCTAAAAGAGACCAGTGAAAGGACTGCAGGCACAGAGCTGCACGAAGGGCCCACGGAACTGAGGAGGCGGCAGCGAACGGCAGCTATTCTGTGGAACTTGATTCCCAGCGCTGGGCTTAGCAGCAGTGGTTTCTTGAGGTTGTTCACACACAACTCAGGCCTTCCTTGAAGAACAGTCCTTATATTTCCATAAAAAATTATAAAGAAATGAATTCTAGTCAGGCTTTAAAAAGTCTAGGGAACTCTTCCAGCACCCCCCACAGGTAGACAACTGTTTTTTCACCCAATCACAGCTCCTTCTTTCTGCGTTTGAGACTGCAGCTAACTAGAGGTCAGCAGACGTGGGTTCTAGTTTAGGCTCTATTGGATTATGCCTGTCATTCACCTTTCTGGGAATCTGTCTCCAAACCTGAAAATCCCTGATAATTATTCATGAGGAGCATCTGAGAGATTATTTGTGAAATATAAACATGAGGAATTATTACTAAGGGAATACAGTATGTTAACTACTGCTCATTGGTATAAGGGTTTTTTAAAAAAATCGGTTACTATTAAATAAAAAAACAATGCCAAGAAAATTGTCAAACTATTGCTCAGAGGAAGCAGATTTGTTTTTTCCCTTTTCTCCTTCCCATCTGGTTGGCACAGGTGGTGATGAGCAAAGTGCAGTTCTCAAAGGGACTATGTTATTAAAGTTATAGTTACTATTTATTACCTTGGGAAGCAAAATGCAATTTACCAAGATGGGTATGTTTTGGGGGGGACACCAAATTTTGTTTTATTAATAAAATAACACAATGCAACAGCTAAGAGATCATGGACCAGCTGCCAGTGCCAAGTATGAAGCTGGTGACCAACAAAAGTGGGAGAGAAAAGGGAATGGAAAACACATTTTTTTCTGCTTAACAATTTTGCCTGAGCTGGGACTATTTATTCACTTTTCCATCTTAAAGCAACAAAGCCTAACAGAAATAAAGGCAGAAAAGTTGTTTATAAATCTTTCAGCGTAATGTCTTACACTGTCCTCTTGCTTCTTATAGGAGTTACACCCAAGTCTGACCAGAGCAAATTATGTATTAAAAAAAAATCTAGGTTCTACCTGGCTGGTGTAGCTTAGTGGCTTGAGTGCGGGCTGCGAACCAAAGGGTCGCTGGTTCGATTCCCAGTCATGGCACATGCCTGGGTTATGGGCCAGGTCCCCATTCAGGGCCACGTGAGAGGCAATCACACACTGACATTTCTCTCCCTCTGTTTCTCCCTGCCTTCCCCTCTCTCTAAAAATAAATTTTAAAAAAATCTTAAAAAAAAATCTAGGATTTACTATTTCAAGCAATATTACTTGTTGATATCTCATACCATCAACCTTCATTTTTAGTCTTCAAAAAGATCAAACAAGTACATGAGGAATGATTTTTAAGATAGAGAGATGCAGTTAACTCCAAATTTACTTGCCGATCTACATTGTCAAATCTCATGACTAATTTGTCAAATCTGATTGCTGTTTGTATCTTCATTGAAATTATCTTTAAAAATTTTACTGATCAAAACCTGCCTTCAAATATTACACCACTTTGCGTGCAGTGGAAGGACACAGAATTTAGGTTGACATGATTGGTTCTTCTGCGCTTCAAAGATGCTGCTCCACACTTCTGGCTTGCCTTTCCAGCAAGAAGTCTGTGGTCACTGTCATCTTCACACCTCTCTTTCTCTGGTTACTGCCTCTTTGTCTTTCTCAGTGATTTTAAGCAATTTGACGATGGTTTTCTTCATATTTCTGGTGCTTAGGATTCATGAATTTCTGAATCTCCCACATTTATACTTTTCATCAAATTTGGAAAATGTTTAGCCACTGTTTCTTCATTTTTTTCCCTTCCCTGACACTCTCTCCTCTCCTTTGGGTACCACAATTACACATCTACTAAGGTGACTGAAGTTTCTCTCAGTTCACTGATGGTCTATTCCCTTCCCCCTGCCTTTTTTCTGAGTTTTATTTCAGATAGTTTTTGTTGTTACATCTTAAAGATCACTAATATTTTCTTCTATAGTGTCTAATATGCTATAAGTTCCATCAGTTTAGATTTTTTAAAAATCTCAAATATTATACTTTTCTTCTCAAGGGGTTTAATTTGTAGTATCTTTCATGTTTTTTCTCAACATGTTCAGGCTTTCCTCTACCATCTTGTATGGATAACAGAAGTTGTATTAACTGTTTCAATGTCCTCATCCACTTATTCGATCATCTTTGTCATTTCTGGGTTCGTTTGCATTGTCTATTTTTCGCCCTGTTATGGGCCTTATTTTCTCGCTTCTTTTCATGCCTCATATTTCTCATTGGATGCCAGACACTATGAATGTAACTTTGTTTGAAGCAAGGTGTTTCTGTATACCTCTAAATATCTTTATTTAAACATGCCTTTAAATATTAGTTCTAGGATGCAGTTACAACTTGGAAACAGTGTGATCCTTTAATTCTTGCTATTAAGCTTTTTTAGATGAAACTAGAGCTATTAGTCTGTGACTAATATTTCCCCACTAACAAGGCAATATCCTTTGGAGTACTTCACTTGATATCAATGTATGATGACAGTTTTAACTGTGGCTGGTGGGAAGGAGAAAAGGCCTAGTCCTGTGTCGGCTCCAAGGAGTGTTTACCCTGCTCCCTTCCAGCGGACTGTCCCAACCTTGGGTAGATTCCTCATGCTCACATTCTGATCAGCACTCAGCTGAGTAAACACGTTGGGTTTAGCATCTTTGAGTTTGCATGCTCTCATGTGCCCTGTCTTTTTCTCTCTTGTCTCTATATCCACTTCCATCCTCTGTGGAGCTTGTTCCCTCCACTTTCTGTTCTGTGAATTCTGCCTAACTTGACTTCCCTAAATTCTCGACTCTTTCTCCTCAGGGAGACTAGCAGGCTCCGTCTGAATTCCCTCACAGTCTGTACCATGGCCTGAAAGCTCTCCAAGCAGCAAGCCAGAGCTGTGATCTCATTCGATCCCTTTCTCCCAGAAGTCACCGTCTTGAACTGCCTGTTACCTAGTGCCTCGAAGATGTCATTTCTGTATTTCTGACCAGGACTTCAGCTCTTTAAGGAAGGCACATCAGTCTGGTCCCTCTTACTCCGTTATGACCAGAAGATGAGAACAGAAGCCCTCATGTTTGAAAAAATGTAATGTTTCAGGTGCTAAGAAGGGACTTGAACCAAGAAGTTCAAGAAAAATATTAAAAAATATACCAAAATATGGTTTTCTCCTTAGAATAAAAGAGATTATTTATGGAGCTTCTGCTCTGTGATACCACTGTACATAGAGAATTTTTATTTTAAAGCTAATTTACTTTTCAGGATACAAAAGGGTGCCCCAAATGTGAGGTTTTAGGAATACCACGTCACTTTACTTCAATGATTGAAGTAGCCATAAAACTTTATTTTTATAGTTCTGGAGATTCCTTAGGAAATGCAATGAAAACTTTCCATTATATAATGAACTCATTCTCAAGATTCTTTATAGTTTCACTCTATCTACATAATGTTTTCTTGTCTTGAAAAGCCAAATATGGGTTGAAATAAAACTACGATGTTTCCTTCGTTTTATTAACTGTCTGTATCGTTTGTTCTACTAAATGGAGGCTGGAAATAAAGCATCTCTGCTTTTTGGGAATACAAACCTCTTTCAGAAGGTACTGTTGGTTTACCCTAATTATCCAATTTTTCCTAGTTAAAACAAGAGTGGCCGCCCCCAGTGAGTGTCCAGGTGTGCAACTGAAATGACACTGGCC
>VMDR010013028.1:0-25594 GCA_007922815.1 Macrotus californicus | reverse complement strand
AAGGAAAGAAGGAAGGAAGGAAGGAAGGAAGGAAGGAAGGAAGGAAGGAAAGAAGGAAGGAAGGAAGGAAGAAAGAAAGAAAGAAAGAAAGAAAGAAAGAAAGAAAGAAAGAAAGAAAGAAAGAAAGAAAGAGTTTTCCTTGTTAGAATAATGTTTAGGCAATGAATTAGAGGCAATGTATAATTATACATTAAAACTATGTAGAGACCATACATGTAATTGAACTTCCAAAGAGGGAGAAAATAGTTCTTTGGATTTAATTGTAATGAGATTATAATGTAGAACTCAAACTACAGGGTCAGGTCTTTAAATTAAAAATTATTCTAGTGAAAGTATACTTCTTTTTCTTGAAATACAACTTTAGGCTTTTTCCTCCTCCAAAATCATTTATGTAATTGTTTAGGGAAGGATTTTTCTCTCTTTAAAATTCTTAAGTTTATGTACACATTAATCTATTTAACTTTATTCAATTATCTGAAAATAATCTGACGTGAAATAAAGTAAATAAGATTACATTCCTCCCACATATAGTTAGTCTTAGCTTGAACTATGAAACCCCACATTAAACTTTTTAATAATGTTTCATTACAGTTGTAAATAAGAATGAGTTAGGTGTAGGAAACAACACAGAAACAAAGCCAATTATTCATTATAACACCTTTCCATGGGGGGGTGGGGGGAGGAAGGTCAATAAGCAATCATGGAGAAAATGAAGTGAACAGGTGAAGCCGATATGTCGATAATATGTCCCCAAACCTCCCAAAAACTATTGACAAAATCATGTAGGAGGTTCATGTTATTCAGACCAGCTGCCCACACTGATCAAACCCTACGGACAGCTGCTTACAACAGGAGTCATTCAATAAATAGCTACCGAATTAAGCAAAATATTCAACTCTCCATTTTAAGCAGTTATACCTCAAATCATGAGAAGAATAGGCAGTGCAGAGTGCAATAAATTTTAAATTAATTTAATATAGCTAATGTTTATACAATACTTTATCATAAAGAACTTTCACTCAAAGGAATTGCCTCATTTGCCTCAAAACAGAACTCTGGGAGGTAGCCAAGATGTTACTGTAATCCTCACGTGAAGAAGAAGAATAATAACACGAACAACAAGAACGAGTTTCAGAGAAGTTTAACGACTACACTCTCCTGAGGTCACCCCACAAGTGAACCCAGCTCTCTGACACTACCCCCCACTCTGGCTGAGTTGCAAAAGCAGCCCTCAGGTTTCACACCCTGTGCGTGTGTAACTATTGACTGAAGACTCTTAATTCATCAGAGGTGCATATACTACCTGAATTGTTTTTACTTTTTCAAATAACTGTTACCAACTACTGTGTGGACGACCTCTCCTCCTTTTATTCCAGCTGGAAAGCGCCTCCCTTAATCACCTCAGCCTGATTCCTTGCCTTCCCATCACTTTTTGTTTAATAAAGAGTCTCATTTCAGTTAGCTCCCTTCCTTCCTGGAGCAGGCAGTGCAGGGGGAGCCTAGATTTGGAGTTGGATGCAGGAGTGGCGGAGGAGGGGTGGGACAGGGAGGTGTCCCTGCTGGTGTGTGGCGAGGTGGAGGTCCTCCTTCATGGGCCTTCAGAGCTGTGGGTTGCTGTGACCTTGTGGAGGCTTCCACAGGCCTTGCCATAGCCTGGTTCTGCCCCAGCAGCCCTGGGCGGTCCTCCTTCCCACCCCCAGCGACATCTGACCTCAGCTCACTGTGGGATGGAAACATGCCTTTCCAACTGTGAGACCCTGCTTACTCCTCACCCCAGCTACTCCTTCACTCCCTTTCTCCCTGGACTCTTGCACCCATTCTGGGACTTGCATGTCCAGTCACACTTCCAGCCAGGACAGAAGGTGTCAAACATCCACACAGTTCAGAGGGAAATCTTTTGGAAACCAAGTCTCACTCCCTAGGCTTTGGGAAGGAGAACTCACTGAGAGTGCCCACCCCCTGACCAGGTCTGCTTCCCCACCGCCCATCCACCCTGAGGGGTCTTGCTACACTCCCCACACCAGGTTGGGTATCCACATCTGCATTGTTTCTGAATTCAATGGTGATCTTTATCCCCTGTACACCTGTACTACCAGGTAATCTCTGAGAGGAAAAAAGTCTCAGAAAATGCCCCCATGTCAGCCATATGCTAGCATGTGTGAACACGAACACTGCTTGAACTAGAGGTGCCTACCTTCCCCACTTATTGTTTTAGCTTTGTTTCCATGCTTAGCAATGTTCACTGCACAAAGGAGACTTTCAACAAATTATTCTTTTCTAATCTAGGTCAGCTTTGTAAAATCTGCTTTTAAACAACTCGACATAATTGCATTGATTTTTTTACATTCTACATTTTTATACCTTTCACTGTAGATGTGAAGTGGCCCTTCTAATAGTAAGTAAACTTTTCCAACTTTTGGGTTAAAAAAATAATTGCATTAGGTGTCATTAAAGGTAGCATAATGTAAACCACAAGCTCCAGGGTTTGTAGACAGTTTTAACTCGAGTGACAAGTCATAAGAGCTGTTAAACTTTATTGCAATAATAGTATCATAACCTTTCACTCCTGGAGTCTTTGCTGTGTGCCAGGCTCTTGTCTAAATGTTTTAGGAATGTTCGCCCAATTATATGTGTTAACTCATGTAACCCTCCTCAGAATCTTATGCAACAGGCCACCTAAAATCTTCACTTTACAGATGAGAACACTGAGGCACGAGGCTCATGCCGAGAAACAGAGCAAGATTTGACTCCAGATTTGTTCCACTCTTAACCACTATGCAGATTGTCTCTCTGACTGCTTCTGGGGAGTACAAAAACCATGTCACTCTGGTGATAGAATTTCCGGCATTTATTAAAGCTTTACACATTGGCACAACCACTGCGTAAGAGCTTTAAGAGCATCATGTCATTTAACCTCAATTCTGCCATCCCCAACCCCACACAAGTCAGGTGTGGAAACTGCAGCCCCATTTTACAAACGTGGAAGCTTCATCTCTAAGGCATTAAGTTCTCTGGCTGTGGTCATGGCGTTAGAGAGTGTCCAGCCAGTCCACAAACCCAGGTCGGCCTGACCTGGGAGTCCGAGCTCTAAACCATGACACTTTGGGTTCTGTTCAAAGTGAACTAAATGAGGTTTAAACACAACCCAAAATCCAGCCACCTAGTGCAGTCGCTGATGCTATTTTCATGTCAGATGTTACAAACAGATGCCTTCTGGGTTTCCAGCTGCTCTGTGAAGCATTGAAGGTCCGCAGCGCAGGACCCACACTGCATGGATACATGTCTTCAGATTAGGGCTGAACAGTGGCAGCTCCCTTCAATCATGCAAGCCAGAGCTCAGACCCCAACCCAGGGCACTTCGCCCAACTCCACCAGCTGCCTGGCCCCAGTGGACATTCATGTTTTCAATCCCTAATGTAGGGATGCTCAGGCCAGTGCCGGGTCTCACTTGCCCACGGCAAACTGGTCAGAACATGAAATAAATTCTTGCCAATTGAGCATGGTTTTCCTACAGTATAAAGCTGGACACTTGGAGTTGGGAAGTTCCAGTGACCACGCCCTCTTGGCATTAGGCCAACTCTACTTTAGAGTCCCACATCAAGGGTCTAAGCTATGGCTCTTGGTAACAGGTGGGTGGCACTAATCACTCTCCGGGGAAAATAATCCTTCTAACATAAGCTAAAGTCAACCTCCATTTGCATCTGTGGTCTCAGAAGTCTCATCCTGTCCCTATAGATTGCCATCACACATCTCTGTAAGCCCTCTGAGCTTTTTCCTCAAGGCCTGGCGGGTAAGGACAACCTGTAGGTTAGTGTGATTCATGTGTTAATGTTGGGGAGATGCTCATCGGCAAAGAGAAACTTGGCTATCACAGGGCTTCAGATAAGATAGGATGTGTAGAGCAAAGACAAAAGGGTGATAGGAGACACCTAGTTGTTGCAAAACAGACACTGGACAGGATAAGACTGGGCGGACAGGGGATTCGGGCCTGGTCGTGGCTGTCTGATTACCATGTGGTTTGTCAGAGACGCATCGGGAGGAAAGAAAAAGGATAACATGATTTCTCATCCTGACACATTTTGGAAACCAGCCAATAGGAAAACAGTCTCATCACGAGATATTTTTGTGTTTTTAACACCATGAAAATTAACAGAATATTCTGACATTTTATTTCTCTAGGCTATACATTTCCTTATTGATCAATTCTTCCTTTCTGGGAGTGGAATCCTTAGGTTTTTTAATTACTGGAGATTTAAAAAGCCCAAATCCTCTTGAACAAAAAAAAAAAGAAAGACTTTATTTGTTCATATAACAAATACTCAAGTAGTTCTTGTTTCAAGTATGGCTGGATCCAGATACTCTTGTGGTGTCATCAGGAATTATCCATCCCTGACTCTGCTTTGCTTTACGTTGGCTTCCTTCTCTGGCGGGCTCTCCTTGTGTGGTAGCAGATAAACCTCCAGCAGTTCCAGGTACACACTCTGCCAGTTCAGCAAGCCAACAGAAAGAAATAATTTCTCTCCCAACAATTTGAGCAAGAGGCTCAGGATTGTCTCTCTTTGATCTGGTGTTGGTCAAAGGCCCACCCCAGAATTAGTTACGATGCCCAGAAGGATGTGGTGTTCTCATTGGTTGAAGTTGAGTCCCCACTACAGCCAGGGAGCAGCGCCATCTCTATTTACACAGTAAGATAAGTTTCAGAGAGATGTGATCCTTCTAAAGAAAGATATGAACTCTGCGTGTAGAAGAAGGGCAGTGGGCAGGCCGGACCACGGATGGTCACTACAACATTCTTCATTCAGAGCTTCGGGGAGGCTTCGTTAATTCCTTTTTCTCCTGGTCCTCTTTCAGTTCAGTGTTGTGTTCCTTAGCTTCTGGGTTCAACCCACAGATAAACCAGAAAAGTAAAAATTATTATTTTCATTGGATCACTGCACCAAATAAAATAAAACAGGAGCCAATATGTCAACACAGGAACTTTTTTCATGAGATTTCCTGGCTAGTCTTATAGACCCAATAGTCATCTCCAGGTATTATTAAGCATTAAAATATTATTTACCCAAACTCCCACATATTAGTTCTGAGGCTCCCACATTACTAATATCAAGCCAACTCTTAATTACTAAATGACATAGAATATGGAAAACCGTGGATAAAACCCAAAGTCTTGTTTCAGCCAACAGATTCAGCCTCTTTTCCAGATAACCTTCACCCCAGATGCAGGGAGCAGCAACGCTAACTAATTTGACTTCCACATCTGGTGGAATTGGTCCCCCACACATACCTAGATAGGTCATACACTCCTCAACACACTTCACAGAGTCTGATTTGTTCCTATCAACTCACCCAAATGCAGAAGAGGAGTATTTTATCATTCTGGCAAAAAGATTCAATTAACAGGGAACTCAAAAAGGCAATGGTGAAACTCAAGAACAGTAGTTGACACTTTTGAACTGAATTCCTTCCTGCCTTACCCCCATCTCCAAATCAGCCAAGGCTCCCAGCCATTTTTCCAGCCATCCCACAACATAACACTTCTTCTTTCTCATCTACCCTTAATGAATCTGTAAGTTTCGATAATTACTTAAGCATAAACAGATAGCCACAGAGAGGTTGCAGAGGAGAAATGGAAACAGTTGGAGACAGAACCTTGAAGGCAGGAGGATGTAGAGCAGCCAGCTCAGTAAAGGAAGAGTAGTCAGAGGAGCTGGGAGCACCCCGCAGGAGTTTCACACGGAGGCTGGTTTAGCAGGGGCTGTCCAGTGGTAGGTACCAGGCTCAGGGGTCAGCTTTGTTTCATGTTAGACTCTCCTTGCCTCACTCACTCCAACTGCCAAAAACCTTGTTTGTCCACTAGAAGCTTTCTCCACACTCTCTTTTGGAAATTTTCACATGGACTGCTTATTGTACTCAGTTTGCTTGATGACTAACTGTCCACTCTTGGGAATGGTTTGTGCTCCTACTGCGGCTGCCTGCTCACACCAGGCATGAATAACCTGGCTCAATCCTCACAATAAATAAGAGCAGGATACTTTTGTTATCCCCACTTTCCAGATGAGAATATCTGGTAAAATGATAAAATAACTTTCCCAAGGTTAACCCATTAGTAAGCAGCAGAGTAGTAGTACCATGTCTCAAAAAGGGAGGAGAGAAAGAAGAAATCTAGAAAACCCACAATTGTTGTCTGATCAGACTGTATTTATATTTTTAAACAGAGCTATGATTCTATGTTTACTAAGTGAGCCCTTGATACAAAGTATATAGACTGTATTCTTTAATAGAAGGCAGGCTAAAACATTAGAAATAATTAAAATTCTATAAATCATTTTTCAAGACCAACATATTCTAGTAACATTGAGCTCCAAGGAAATATGTGTTTTTACTAGAAGCACAAATCCCTCTTTTAACTGCGAGACAGCAGAGACCCTATGGTAGTGACTGCTTTGGTGGTTTAGGCTTAAATTCTGGCTCCCAAGATAAAATGGAAAAAAACAACAACAACTTTGCAATTATAGCACTAAAAGCTAGCACACTGTGGAGTTCACACAAGATGTGGAGCCAGGAGACCAGAGTTGGGATTTCAGGTACTGACTAGCTGTGGGATTCAAGACAAATCTCTTAACCTCTGTGGGTTTTGAGAACAACAATAACACAGAGGCACCAGATAGCCATGAAGGTTAAATATGATAGTGAACAAGAAAATATAGTGGGCACCTAGCAAGTACTCAAAAGGGATATTTAATTGAAATTTTCAATACACCTATTCTTTGACTCAGCAACCCCACTTCTAGCAGATAACCTCTCAGAAAGAAAAGCATAACTGCATAAAGATGTATGTATAAGGATGTTCATTAATCACTAAAATAACAAAGAAGAAAATAATTGGAATGGCTGACTAGACTGTAGTCCATCCATGCCCTGGTGGCTGCGAATGTGAGCAACGGAGCCCAATTGTGTAGGTGATAGAGTCAAATTGTCTGAGTTGGAATCCTGGCTGCATTAATATTGTGTGATCCTGGGCAAATTCTTCCCTCTATAAAAAGTGGTTACCTCATAGGTCATTATGAAGATTAAAGTGAGTTAATACTTATAAAGTGCTTAGAAGAGTAAATAGCACATACTAAACTTTGCAAAATGTCAACGATTTTTGTAACCATTTTTAAGAGGAAAAATTCTAGTTACTGACGTGGAAAATCGAAGTAAAAAGTAGCCAATTGCATCCATGTTGTTTGAGAAAGTGAGTATACATTTAATCACACAGAAATATACACAGATTGTTTACAGCGTCACCTCTGGGGAATGGTGTGGGAAGAGCTAAAGAAGATACTTCTTTTATTTCGTCAAAGTGGTGGAATTATGAATAATTTTTTTATTTCTCATCTTTAAAATGTTTTCACAAACATAAAAATGTTAATGGTACTTGAACATGATGCTCCACTGGAAAGAGACTTCCTCCTTTCCGAAGGACCCCTGCAAAACAGGCGCTGTGGTACCAGGTTCCCGACAGGTTCGGGGAGATGTAAGGAGGGCCTCCAGGAGGGCTCTCTGATGTTCCACAAAGCCGAGCAGAAACCGTGTGTTTGCTGGCAATAAGGCCACTTGGCACAGCTAAAGCAACCTGTGCTTGTGCTGATATCTTAAGGCTGATAAGACATTCAGAAGGGTAGTTTTATGTTTTACAAATTATGGTTCATTAGTTTGAAACAGAAAAAAACAACTCTTGGCTTAATAAATGCTGTCAGTCACACAGAAGCTTTTGAAACACGGAATTCAGTGGATTAAAAAGACTGAAGACCAACAAGCCAACAAACCTTTGCTGTTTGCTCGTGGAGCTACCATTTTTCTAAAAAATATTTTATTGTTGTTCTGTTATAGTTGTCCCACCTTTTCCCCCTTTGTCCTCCTCTGCCCAGCCCAAGGAGCTACCATTTTTAAGCATTTAAAAACCTCTCGGATATTTCCTTCATTGAAGCAAGTGAAGGCAGTCCCTCTTGGCTGATCCTGCCTGATACTATGAACTTTTTAAAGCCTTCCAGTCAAGCAGCAGTTTTTGCCAATTAACAACTTGATGGTCTCCAGGTCCAATATAACGTTGCCACAATCTGTCGTTCACTCTCACCAGCAGGGAATCGTAGTAGATAACATACTTCAGCGGAGCGGGCTGCCCTGTGCCGCTCCCAGTCACCTCTGGCCCTTCTCTCTGCAGTGGCCCAGGGCCTTGGCCTCTGCCAGTTAAGCCCTGCGTGTCCACACATTTAGTCACCACTTCAGAGCCCCTCTTCCAGGAAATGGCTATTGTTCCTGCATTTCCTGATCACCTATTTCCTGTCTTTTTTTCAGAAGGAAAAGAGTCAAGACCATTCTAAAATCACAGTAATTCTGTTCAAACTGTAGTTTGTTGTATTATAATAATTTCTTTGACTTGGGGGCCATCTCAATACACCCTGGCTTGCCTGACTTAATCAACAGTGGCCCCAATTCCCACCCGAGTCCCCGTATGAGTGTCACCTCGTTTTTGTTTATAAGTCTATGCGGCTTACAATTGGGTTTGCTCTAAGACGTCAAAGAAAGCTTGTAGGAGTCTCCACCTTATCAATACTACCCCATGACCCATTTGATGAGGAAGATGCTTAGGTCAGAGAGGATCAACACCTTCCCTAGCTGGAGTGGATGTGGCAGGCACGTGACAACCAGGAAATGCCTCCTTTCTGCCCCTGCCCTGCTCCCAACTCACACAAAGATAACGTGGTCAGACAAACTGGCTGCCCAGAAGTGACTGAGTCACCAGGAGGGGAAAATGAAGCAGGAGCTCCGGAAACGAAGAACCTGGGTTAAAGTCTTGGCACACACATACACAGGCATGCACACACACGTTCAAGGGCTTTCTGTGTACCAGGCACTGTGCTAAGCGTTTAAATACACTATCTTGATTAGTTTTGACAACTCCTATGGGATAGGCACTTTTATGTTCCCCATTTTACATGTTAATGTACTTGTTCAAGTTCACACAGCTGGTAAAGTAATTCATTCACACTTGTCTGACAGCAAAGCTACACCATTGCGCTTCTATTTGCTCACTGTGGCACTTCTGTGAGTCACCTAACCATGCTGAACTTTCGTGTCCTCATCTGTAAAGTGGGAACAATAAAAACTGTAAAATCTGCTTCCATACAGTGTTGAGAATTAAAGAAACTTATGTGCATAAATATGTACTGCACATGACTCTCCTCCTTACCTCAGCTTTGGTTCGCTTCCAGGTAAAATGCCTATATCACTGGGTTATTGCAAGGATTAAATGAGAAAACACCTGAAATTCTTTGAGAACCATAATTTGCCACATGAAATTCATCATTACTATTCTCAGACATATTTTAAACCATATATGACCAGCTAATCCACACTAGTCATATAGGTTGCCAATTATCACATGGGCAAAGATAAAATGTTGGGTGCCGCGTTGTGTTGAGGGAGTTAGGAGAAGTGTGTTTGCTTGTACATTGCTTACGTCACATCCTCCAAGGAAATAAACGACATTTGTCAAAATTGCCTATTTGTCAAAAACATAAATAAATATTCTTTGATCTAGCTTTTTCAACTGCGTAAATGTAAAATATACAAGACCATTTATTAAGCTCCATCTGTAAAAATTGAGAAAAAAGTGGAATCAACCTAAAAATTCAACCAAAGGGACTAGTTATGTGAACAGAGTTTTATACAACAGAACCATAAATCAGTTTTTTAAAATTCTCTTTATGCAGTGATGGAAAATATTTTCCAAGACATATTGCTAAGTGGGAAAAGAAAACGAAGAACAGAATTTATACCATTCGTGGCTGTGCACGGGGCTCACACACACAAACATGTATATGTGCATATTCATGTCTGTACAGACCGGCGATGTCCAACAGAGACATACTTGCAAGCTGCCAGTACGAGCCACGTATGTAACTTACGGTTTCTAGTAACTACAGAAAAAGTAAAAGAAACATGTGAAAGTCATTTAAGATATCCAAAACGTAATTTTAACAATCAATACAAAAATTACGTATGAGGTGTTTTACATGCTTCCTTTCACAAGCCTTTAAGATAGGACGTGTGTCTTACATTTACAGCACGTCTCAGTTTGGACTAACTGCAGTTCACACGCTCGATGCAGCTACACACGCGCCAGCACAGGCGGCCAGCAGCTCCCTCGCCGGACATCACAAGCACAGTTATCTCTGCAGGAAACTGGTGGTTGCCTCTGCAAGAACCAGTCTCTCTGGAGATGCGGGTAAAAGGAAGAATTACTTTTCACTCTATACCCTTCTGTGCTTCCTTCATTTCTTGCTTTGTGCATGTATCACCTTTTCAGAATAAAATGAGTAAAATAATGTGTGTGATTCTTTACAGTAATTTCTTATTCACTCTGGCAGACAAATAGGGACAGATGATTCATACGGTGTGAAGAGAATTGTCAGCAATGAATGACTGTCCTATTTCGCTTACTCTCGTCATTGTTTAATACTTTAAAGAATCTGTCTCGGAGAAGTGACCAGAGAGCAAAGGTTTGCCACTGCGAGCATGGAGCCAGGCTGGGGAAATATTCCTAAACTGTGGAAATCAGTCAGATTAGAAATGGGGTTTTTAACTAACTTATAACTGAGTAAGTAGAGAACATACAGTGATCCTACCTGGTGAGGATCCTCTCAAACATCCCCACCATGAGCTCAGAAAAGCTTCCATGGCAGGACACAGAGCAGGAAATCAGGGGGGCACATGAAGCACAGACAGGAAGAAGGGAACAGGAAGGACAGATGAAGAAAGATGAAGTTTCCATAAACAGGAAACAACCATATGGCCTCTTTACCCCTTAAATCTTATGTGGAGACAAGTGGAGAACCCTACTCTCAACCAGGCATAATCCTGGTGAGCTAAAATGAGGTAAATTATCTTCCTCTAATTTCTTCTCAGGGGGCACAGGGAGGAGGGTGTTCCTGGGGAGGGGTGAGGGGAAGAGGGAGCAGGGCAGATGCTTCGCTGAAGGGAAGGGGACATTGCATGTACCAGGGAGAAAATTTCACAGAAGTTTGGGCACATGGGATCTCTCCAGGAGATCAGTAGCCAAGAAACCAGTTGTGACTATCCACAAGATTTAACCTCTTAAGACATTTCTCAAAGTAATATTCATGACCTAAGCACACTGAAGACAGCCCTGACATCTTCTTTGGGGGGTTCTTTGTGACATAATTCAGGAGGAAAAGCAAACAACAAAAACAATAGGACACTGTAATTCCACTCTTAAAAATAGTCATGCACACATAGCACCTACACACCCTTGACTGGACGGATATTTATGAAAATAAAAAGGAAAGTGGTGGGACTATAGATGTTAGCTAATTTTTCCTTTTAGCTCCCCTGTATTTTCCAGAGTTTTCAACAATGAGCATATATATTCATTAGCAATAGTGCAGAAGGGACCACAAATTTCATCTCACAACCATTGGACATACAAAGAAGAGGTAGTTTCTTTATTTGATGTGTAATCAACCCATTCTTTTTTACAATACCCCTTTGTCAGAGGGGAAACATTACCTTTTCATCCTCCATACCTTAAAACATAGCTCAACCCAGTACATTAAATTGTCCCTATAGAATATTTACTGGCCAGTATGGTAGCCACTAGGTATTTGTGGCTATTTTATTTTAAATGTTAATTAGTTAATAGTTAAAATTCAACACCCCATACACAGCTACATTATTTGATTTCCTTACTGAGTCTTTAAAATCATCCTCAAAAACATACCAAAGTTTATTTTTACAGCCTTGAACTCAGAAATATTTTAGCTTTCTTCTGAGACACCCTTAGAGGCAAATTAACTTGAAGTTTATTTTTATTTGTATTTGTGCCATGAATTAAAAAATGTAAAATAGAGATACAAGAAAATAAAAGCTCAAAGAGAATACACAAATAATTTTATGTTAGAGCAACAATTTTCAACAGGTGTGTGCAAGAATTTTTAAAACATGCCATATCTGACTGTTCAGTTAGGGACACTGACCTCTTTTCCCTTAGACTGTCAAATAAAAAAGTGACAACAGCCAACACAGCAATAGCTGTCTGCTGTGAATGCACTGTCTTGAACCATCAATATACAGGTCATGTAACAGAGTTGCATCTTATTGGTCAGGTCACATAATAAGGTTGTATTTGATTGGTTAATTCTTGGTACCAGAAAGCCTTATATTCAAGTATAGGTGCCTGATTTTTTAAAAGGTCTCTGTGGTGCAAAAAGGGTAGGTAATTACAATTATTCCTTGTTTTGAAATCAATCAAAATTATACCTATTTTTTGTCATATCAGACAAAATATATTTTGGGGTGTGCTGAAGAATTTTAGTAGTCCATGTGTTACTGTTTTCTGTTTTAAATTTTCCTTTAATATTGTTACATTGTTTTTTACAATAAAAACTGCTACAGTTCCTCAGTGTCACTAGCCACATTTCAAGTGTTTAGTAGCCACACATGGCTCATAAATACCATGCTGGATACTTAGAATGTCTGCATCCTTGTGGAGTGTTCTATAAGACAGTGCCTCTCCAGATAATGCTTAATGTCAGAGTTCTCAGCCATCTGGCCCCTCCTGTGCTGCTGGGGACTGAGCGGGGTCTGGGTAGGGTCTGGAGAGGTTCTGGCAAGTGGGAAAAGGGGTGTGGTTTCCCTTCCTCCTCACTTGGACAGGCAGAAGACCTGTGGCCTGGGGCTGGCCTTCAGTGAGCTTGGGCTTCCTGGAATCTGGGGCTCTTCAGTGGTCTTCAGTCACCTATAAGTCATCCTTTCCTCAACTTTCCTGAAGGCAAGAGTTTTGCAGAGGCTGAGTTTCTCTTCATTCTTCTGACACACTGCCCCAGTTCACAGGCAGGCTTGAGAGGGCAAGGGGAAGCCAGCCAGCCTTCCTCACCCCAGCACCTTCTGTTACCTCCTCGGCTGTTAGCCTCACAGGATTCTTCCAACCACCTACCACTCTGGCCTCAGCATCTCAGGAAACTAATCCATCAGAAGCCTCCCTCAGCCATCTCTGACCTTAAGTCTGTAGAACACCCAGCTTTTCTAGTCTGATGCATCTTAGGGCTTTTCCAGAGAGACTGCAGTTGTTCCAGGCTGTGCCTGGGAGGTGGGGGCAAACTCCCTAAAATTTCTCTGGCTGCACTTAACACATATCCTCCCTCAGAAGTTCCAACCCAGAGGGGACCACCCAATCCCCAACAGCCAGAAAGGGGTTGGGTGGCTAATAAATCTGAGATGGAGCACTATCTGGAGAGGCACTGTCCAACAGAACACTCTGCAATGATGCAATTGTAAATGTCCAGCACAGCAGCCATGAGCCATGTATGGCCATTAAATGCTTGAAATGTGGCTAGTGACAATGAGGGACTACTTTTTTTTTTCAATTTTAGCTGTCATTTTTTATTGTGAAGAAAACAATATGACATTGCCTGCTTCTCATCTCTCTCCTCACTCCCTTTTCTCTCCTGCCCTCTTCTCTCCCCATCACTGCTTTGGGTTGGAAAAAGACGGGCTGATCATCTAGTGCCCATGTTATATGGCAGTGCAACAAGCCTAGTAACTAGTGTATCTCATTCCTAGTAGAGAAAGCAAGAACTGTTTCTCGGTGTATTTTAGGGGGAAACTAAGGAATTTAGAAAATCCCTCCTCAGAACAATAGCTGTCTTCCGGCAGAATGCAATTTGTTTCCAACAGCGGGAGGGATTATTCCTTGCACCTCTGTCTTTGCATTCTATATGTAAGATTTCTAATCTCCACACCCTCCCCTTGTGTTTTCCCACCCCACCCACTCAAGCAGTTGGATGCCCTGGTCCCACAGGGCCAAGGTCGTTGGCTCAGAAAGATTAACCTGAAAAAGCACATGAACAAGTTCCAAATCATTATACAATGAGGAGAGAATGTTAACTTTTAGAATTTTCATTACAATTGTTGGCTTCAATTAATCAGAAACCGCCTTTAGAGAGGAAGTAATTTCTAAGGTTACATTTTTGTAATGTGTATGTAATTGGAGAGGGGATCAAATGGATGTTGAAGGGCTGTCACCCAAAATCTCTGCCACACTACTAGCTCTGAGACATTGAGCAAGCTGTATTACCTCTCTTTGCCTCGGTTTCCTCATCCATTAAGTGGAAGTAATAACAATGCCACCATACAGCATAGCGAAAATTAAATAAAATTGCACATGTAAAGCAAAATCTCTGCAACACAGTAGCTACTCAGGAAATATCCCATAATACTGTAACTAAAAAGAATAAAAACAACATTAAACAATGGAAATCTTAAGACAGAGAGTAATCATAATAGCTTAATTCTTGCTTTTTTGGCCCAGGACTATGTTTTCAAATGGCTGTAAGTACAACCATTGAATGGTTTAATCCCAATGAATCTCAAAATGCATTAGAATTGCAGGGAGGACAGACCCTCACTGATCACTAATTCAGCACTCCATCAAACCTTAGTATCTCCTGACGGCAGTGACCAGCCGTTTCCAACCTCGGCTATCTCCAGAGAAGGGGAACTCACTACTTCCAAGGGCAACTGACCTTTGTTTTTTAAGTACTGATGTTCTAATTCTCTTCCTTACGTCATGTTACTTTCTCTCAACACAACGTTTTCTTATTTATTCTTTTAAAAGGCCATGATAATTCAAACAGTAGCAGTTTTTAATGCGAAGTATTGTAAAAGTTTGTAGAGTAAAATATTACAGATCCCCCATACAAACT
The DNA here is from genome assembly GCA_007922815.1 of Macrotus californicus. NCBI lineage: Eukaryota > Metazoa > Chordata > Mammalia > Chiroptera > Phyllostomidae > Macrotus > Macrotus californicus. The sequence continues at coordinate 10,826 of VMDR010013028.1, read as the reverse complement.
ACCAAATTCCACTCTCCAGAGGTAACGCCTTTTAACAGTGGTTTTTCCATTCTATTTACTTAGACATTTTCCATTTCTAGACAAAGTTATGTACAAGGTCTGTCCAGAAAGTATCATGTCATGTAAAGTGAAAAATAGAGACATTTACTGAAGAAGATACAAGATACAAAGTAGGCACCTTGGGACCTCACAAAGTTCTCCCAAATGCCATCAGCTGCCCCGTTATATCTTCCTGAATCTCATCGATGGTCTGAAAACACCCTTTCAAAGGTGATTTTAGTTTTGAGAAAAGCCAGAAGTCACAGGGCACCAAATCTGGGCTGTAGGAGAGTTGATCTGATGTTTCACTAAAAACCTCTGCACGAGACATGATGCGTGAGTGGGCGAATTGTTGTGATGAAGCTGCCAATCACCAGTTGCCCATAGCTGCAGCCTTCTGGATCATCCAAATAGTTTCCGTGGAGGAATGTTCAAGCTTCACACAAAATCTGATGCAGATTCGTTGCTCTACTCACTCAGTCATTTTTAATGTGACAGCCACACAGTGCACGTGCTCACTCAACAGCGTCTACCGCCCCCACTGACTAGTACAGTGAAGTCATCATTCATGCATGCACATTCCAGTCCACTCTTCTTGGCTGCCAGGTGACATAGACATCACACAAACCATTCTTACTGTATTAACAATTATTGGGCTTTTTCTGGACAAACCTCATGTGTATGCATCTTTACTGAAATGGAATCAGTCTCTATATATGCTTCTGCCACCAGCTTTTTAAAAATTTATTAGTGTATTGTGGACAGAGTCCCACATCCTGACAGAAGAATTGATATCACTACATGCAAAGGCCATGATTAATCTATTTCTCATCTGTGGGTCTATCTCTGGTCCTTAGAGGACTTCTGGTGTCACTTGAAGAGTCTTGATGGTTTTAAAACATCGAAAGTCAGCTATCACATGAGAGGTTTCACGGTCCTAATGTTGCTCCTCATATGACATCGTTCTAAATTTCTCTAAATGTGCCGGAGCTTCTCTGGGTCCCCAGAAGCCAACAGCAGGTCCAGGATGCTGCTTGAGCCAGTGTAGAGGACCAAAGACCAGGCCTGACCTTCCTGCCGGAGAGCTTAGCAGACTACAGCGCTCATCGGCCAGGCAACCAGTTTTCTGCATCATGCACAATTTGGTGACTGTATAATTTACCTCCCAAACCTGACACTTTTAAGAGTGGAAAGTACACTAACTGCATGGGATATGAAGAAACCAGGACTATTCAAGGAGTAATAGAGTTTTCAGGTGGAAATTGAAGTCAGTTAAAATGTTAAGGCTTTCCTTGTTTATTCCATATACTTTTAAGCCAAACTCCAAAGCTATAGTTTATTCATTAGAGACAGACTGGCCTCCATTGAGGGTAGAATTGATTTTTGAAAAGAGAAAATCTTTGTCAGATAGAGCAGACTACTCTAATTTTTTTATGGATGAAGAACTAGGCCCAGAGAGGTAAAAGAATTTGTTTAAGGTCACTCAATCAGTGACATCTTTAAATATGTATACATGAAATGAAACTACAATTATTTTTCAAACTACAGTTTACATTCAATATTATTTTGTACTAGTCACAGACATACAGCATAGTGGTTAGACAATCATATACTTTACAAAGTGGTCCCTTCAATATTTCAAGTAACCACCTCGCTCCATACACTGTTATTACAATATTATTTACTCTATTTCCTATTCCCAAGACTAGTTTGTGACTACCAATTGGTACTCCTTAATTCCTTCACCTTTTTCACCCAGTCCCTCAATCCTGTCAACCATCAGTCTGTTCTCTGTAGCTATGAATCTGTTTCTATTTGTTTGCTCATTTATTTTGCTCTTCAGATTCCACACATAAATGAAATCATATGACATTTGTCATTCTCTGCCTGACTTATTTCACTGAGCATAACACCCTCTAGGTCCACCCATGCCATCCCACATGGTAAGACTTCATTCTTTTCCATAGCCGAGTAATATTCCATTGTATATATGCACAACCTCCTTTCTATCCACTTGTCTGCTTACGGGCACTTGGGCTGCTTCCATATCCTGGCTATTGTAAATAATGCTGCAATGAACATAGGGGTGCATATATTTGTGTTTTAGGTTTCTTCAGATATACACCTGAAAGTGGAGTTGCTGGGTCATAAGACATTTCTGGTTTTAATGTTTGAGGAGTTTCCATACTGTTTCCATCGTGGCTCCACCAATCTGCATTCCCTCCAGCAGTGCACGATGGTGGAACCACGGTTCTAACCGGCAGCTGTTATGTGCCAGTCACCGCACTAGGATTTCTTTTTAACATTTTTATTCAGTTAATGTTAATTGAGTATCTACTACATGCCAGTCATTACGTTATGTGCCTGGGAGGCAATCCCTGTTCTCAAACAGTTTAAGTCCATTGACGCATGGATCCTACCAGCAAACCACCAGCATCGACACTCTTATTCCACTCTAGGATATGTGGGGATACGTGGGAGGATACAGCAAGTCCTCAGTTAATGTTGTTTTGTTCATTGTCCTTTCGTTATAATATTGAAGAGATGCCATAGGCACTTAACTCTTGTTATATCAAGAGTCTATGATAAAACTCTATGATCAAGAGTCTAGATATCAAATAGTCTATGATAAAACTGAATTCCTTATACATCGTTTGGCTTAAAGTTGCAGAACCTATCAACAGCATTAAGTGAGGACTTACCATATATACACAGGAAGAAATGGAGGCTCTGAAAAGTGACATATTTTCCCAAAGTCACATAACAAATATGTGGGAGAGCAGAATTCTGACTATCTGCCTTCCTCCCAGGAGTCACATCACAGCCTGTTCTTCCCTAGCACAGAGCTTGGTATCGGGAAGCCTTTCATTCTTCCTGTTGCCTTGGAGGTGATTTAAACTATAAGGGCACCTTCCAAGCAGGGCTCTCAGGCTGAGTCCCATCAGAGCAAACAGGCAGACTGACTACTCAGGTTTCCTTTCCTTGGTGTTTTCTTATCTGTCTCCCACCAATGGCTTAGCCTCTATGGGTTACTGAGGTCAGGAAGTGGCATACGGTCTCTGTTTTTATTCCCTGTGTGGAAATTTTCTAATTATAGGTCACACCAAGAGTTTCCATTCTCCCCCATGGCACTTCACTCTGTTTATGTAACTTAATAAGCCAGGACCTAGAGCTTGCTTTCTTTCTTTTTTTTTTGACTTAAACCATGAAGCTTTTAATGAGGAATCAAACTCATTCCCTTATCTTTCTGACTAGTGAATAGCCGACGTCTGCTATCTGCTTAGTCTGTAGCTGAAATTACGGTCTCCCTTCTTGTTGGGACTTTATAGTCTGATTGCGCCTTAAGCTTCCTGTGTAAGTCGTCGGGAAAGTAGGGATGTTAACTCCCCGCGACCACCACCACCACCAAAAAATAGATTCAAGTACAGTCCTTTAAAACCCCAGCCTTCACAGAACAAAGAGATGTTATATTACAATATTGAGAAACAAGAGCTATAGCTCAAGATAGATAGATGATAGATAGATAGATAGATAGATAGATAGATAGATAGATAGATAGATCATGGCATCAGATGCCACGATGGAGTCCATTTAGGACAGAGAAGGGAGTGGGATTTTAGACAATTGTTATGCTTCAGAAAACACAAGCTAAGGGTCAACACTTTAAACAATTTTATTCCAATCATATGGATATTTCTTCCCTAATTTAACTGCCTGAAAGGAAATTCTGAAAGTTACACCATCCCAGTCTAGGATCGACTGGAAATGTACTTAGTAACAGTAACTCTTAGGTAAAACCCAAACAGTAGCAATAAACCACTTCTATAGAGCAAAGTGAAAAAAGAAGATCCTGCTTTTACAAGGCAAGAACACATTTTTAGGCAAAAATTTTTAAACTCATAAAACAGCTATGTAAGAAAAATTCTGTTCTCTCTGTGCCAGGAGTGTGTAAACAGGAATCTGTTTTTGAGAACTCAACAATGGAGGCCAAAAAGGAAACGTGAAAGATGGATTCGGGTAAAAGATCCTGACCCTGAAAATCTACACTAATATAAACTATTATAAAATTAACTTTTTAATTATCCCCTGGGGGCTGCAGAACGGCTCTAAATGAAGGGAAACTACTTTAGGGAACAAGCTGCCAAGTAGGATCAGGGAAGGCGCTTGCTGTTCAGGAAGCGAATAGCACCAAAGCAGGAGCGCAGGCTCCAGAAAGTGTCAGCTGACTGCTGGAAAGTAATGATGCGGCAACAGTAGCAGCCTCGGCACCAGGACTCTTCTTAACCAACCTACCTCCCAATGTGGCGGAGAGCGAATGAGGTGCCACGTGGTGTGTGCCCAGCACAGAGCCTGCCACAGACAGAGTCAGTGCCGTCACCATCATGGTCATGGTTCTGGTTTGGAGACTCCCAAGCAAAGTGCACAAAGTTTTCCAGCGTTGGGGCTTCTTGGCCAATTTTGTCTTAACTCATGTTCCCTTTTAAAAAAATGAAAAGAACAAAGAAAAGCTTACATCAGTGTCTTGGTTAGATTTTAGTTTTTTCCCTGTGGGGGAAGAACCCTAGGAATCCCAATAGAGTCTATCGTCTATGATGATTCACCAGCCAGGAAGAATTTGTTGAGCTTTACTTTTTTTTGTTGCTTATATTAAGAAAAGAGTACATATTTTCTATGGTTCAGTATAACACAGAATATTTCATGTATGTAGTATTAAATTGCTTTGTATATCACGTATATTATCACATTGATCTGTTTTTCCCAAGTACACACAGGTGGCTTTCTCCTCTCCCCAACCCCTCACAAGCCCTTCATACAAATCACTGCTTCAGAACTTAGTTTAGGAGGATTAGTTCATCTTTGATACATATCGCATGGTGGTTTTCTAAAGAAGTGGAACTTAGGGAACCTGCTGGATTCTTGTCAAATGAAGTAAGAAAATATTCAAGAACATAAGGCTAATATGGAGAGAAATTGCAGGAGAAAGAGGATTAGTTTGATTATATAGACAAGTAAAAAATAGCTACTACGGCCTTTCACCCTCAACAAAGTGAAAGTGGTCACCTGAGCCACAAGAACAGTAACATGAATGCAAATATCTTTTAATGAAATCACCAGGTCCCCCACCAGCCCATACAGCTCTTTTAAGCAAATTAGGAAAAGGAACCCATTCTTCAAACGCACTTTATTTTCATCATCTGAAGAGTGATTGTAATAGACCAACCTCATTTTTAAGAACGAGAAACTTAACTCCCATCTGTTGAAACAGCACTACATAAAGTTCAAGCCCACAATGTCCAGGGTGTGAATGATGTTCGATAGAAAGTCCTTGGTTCAGTCTACAAATCAAGCTCAATGACACGCAGCTTCCCTGGGAATCCTTTGTTTGATGCCATCACCCAAACCAGAGGGAGCAGAGTCTGTTGTATGCATTGCTTCAGCTAGGTCAGTCCTCGGCACCTAGTATGTGCTCAACAGGTATCAGTTGAGTGAGTGAATGAATGAATGGTCCTTCTTTAACACAAGAATCTACTACAAAAGTGAAAAATAAATATGGCTAATGTTTACTGAGCATCTTCTACCCATCAAGCCCTACGCTAAGCACATATGCACATTCTCATGAATACCTTGTGAGGTAGGTACTGCTACTCTCCACACCCTCAGAGGCTAAAAGAGTGTAAGTAACTTACTGAAGCCATTACACTGATGAGTCATAAAACACATGACCACCATAATCACATTCCTAACCACTATGTTGGCAAGTCAATCTGTAGCCTGCATCCCTCCCAGAGGCTGCAATACCCACTAGAAACACAAAGAGGTCCATTGTGTGGCCAATCCAAGGGAGGGAAGGCAGCAGGGGCTCCACTTCCTTTTTTGTTTATAGAAGCAAAGTTATCCTCTTTATGCAACTGAGACTGGTAATGAGGTCATATAGCATTCCTGATCCTGGCCCGCATGCTCACCTTTGAAATCAGTTAGAAGCAATTCATTCAGCTACAGAGTAACAGGCCCCTAGGTCAGTCACCTGTGGGTACAATACCTAGACTGAAAGCACATTCTGAAATGTCCTGGCCACTAGATGGCACCGAAGCTCAATTGTCACAGAACTGTTTGGAACACTTCTTCCGCCATATTATTTTGGTTATTGTTAAGAAAATAATAACAATAACCATAATAACAGCATTAGAAACACTTACTATGTGCCAAGCACTCTGCCAAGGTCTCTACAAGCATTATCTCATCTAATCTTCACAACAGCTCTTTAGGGTAGATCCCTTACTTATCTCCACTTTACAGATGAAGAAATTGACCTTTAGAAAGTCAAGTGTCTTGACTAAGGTCGCACAGCCAGTGAGAGGCAGAGCAGGCGTTTTAACCTAGGCAACCCGATGCTCCACAGCCTCATGTTCATAACTGCTCCACCGTTGTTCCCTCCTACCCTATCATCATCCTTACACGTAGCTGCTAAGCACAGGTTCACACCGATTCTTTTTGAAACTCCTTTTGGAAAATCCTCTCTCAAGGGAAAGAAAGAAACCCATTCAGGGCACATAAGCAAGTCAAGCACAAGCCAAGATTCGGGTGCACTGGAGTTACTTACTTTAGGGCACAGCCTTATCATCCTAGTGGAGAAGAAAATGGGTCACAGCCTGCAGTGCCGTGAAGCCAAGCCTTCGAGATCTGGCTGCAAGGTCTCCCATGCTAGATAGGGCCCTGCCCAGACGACCTGGGGGGAGTCCTGTCTCCTGTTTACCCATCATGGGACCTAAAACAAGTCCTTAGCTTCTCAAGCTTCTGGTACTAGATGTGTTCAAAGGGGTAATAATGCTTGCCCTGTCCTTTTTATTTGGTAAAAATAAAGCATATGAAAGTATTCATTGTTGTTTTCGTTTAATGGTAAGCAAAGTATAATATCACTATATGCCCTCTCTCCCTGTTTTCACCTAGGCAACCTCCTCTGTAATCTTCTTGCCCTAGACTTTCTGTTTAACAGTCCTAGGCTGTTTACAGAGAACTGTTCTTACAGCACAGATCTTAGCAGGCCTGCTCCTCCCACTCCCAGCCATTGACTCTAAAACCAATTCCAAACACAGTGGCCAAGGTCCTTCACTGCCCACTTCCAATCTGCCTCTCCTTCCTCATCTCTGCCAACTTAGCCCCCCCTCCACCTCATGCCCCAGCCAGACTAGATTCTTTGCTATGCTCAAACATTTTTCGTATTTCCCAACCTCCCTGTCTTTACTCAGCTGTTCTCTCCACCTGTCCGTCTATGGTTGTGTGGCACAAATTAGAGCCACTGGATTTTGTTTTTACCTTGTGATCTTCCTTTAAGGAATGACTCCCCTGGTTTTGCACTGGCCAGGAGGTGGACACAGTCATGGCTGTCAGACCCTCTCGCCTTGAAATGTATATCTTGAGAGGAGTGTCCGAACCTGATAGCATGAGAGTTGACCCATCCTATAGGCCATGCTCCGAAGAAAAATCTACCAGCCATCCTGATACATTAATCCATGATGCCTGTGCCCTCACAGGTTCAGTTTTCAGCTCAATTCAGGAGCTATACCCACAATTCTCTGTAGATTCCCCCTTTTTCTTTTTCCCCCTCTTCACTTAGCCAGAGTCCATCTCTGCTGCTTGCAGCCACTAAGCAATGCATCGGGATTCAGTCCAATGGCAGCTGCTTCGTGAAGCTTCAAGTGCATTGTACAGCGGTTATTTGTGCGCATTCTTATTTCCCCTCTAGATTGTTTATTCCTAAGTGCAAGGACTGGGGCTTGTTCATTATTGTGTCCCCAATAGCCCCTGTTATAGTGCCTAGCACGTGGTCATTTCTTAATAAATATTTATTCACTGGGATGGCAAGCCAATTAAGAAGCAGAGTTTAAAGCAACTTACAGGATTTGGTGGTATTTTAATTCTGTATTTTGCAGCATTCCTGTATGTTGTTAGCTAATTGAATTTGCTTTACTACTGGAATCATCTATTCAAATTCTACAACCATTACCAGGTTTTCAAGTAAGCCCAAGGGTGACAGTGAACTTGAGGGTGCTATTTAGATCCAGAGACTTTCACCTCTGTTCCTGCTTCTCCTCCCTGCTGAAGTGTCAGGCCTCTGGCAGCTGCCACCATCGGACCCCAAACAAGCGTGTGAATAACAATGGGAAGTGTGACAATTCCCTAGGTTTGGTTTTTTTAAGCCTTCACAGGAAGAGCTTGACAACAGACAAATCTATGTTTAGACTGTTGTTTGTCGTATTTAGTTTGGTAAACTGCATTTCAAGGCCCCTAGGATGCAAGTTATACTCATTATATACACAAACAATTCCCCTTCAACGTGATTTTCACGTCAGTATGATAAAGGGTAACCAAAACGTGAGCACCATTGCAGTATAAAACTGACCCACAAATAATATAAATGAATACAATTGAATTGTTTGTTGAAGCACATATAAAATTACAGTAAACCCGAGTGATTTCTGTTATCTCTATCATGAAAATGCACTACTTTTCTCTTTCTACATTTGGGGTAATTTTGAAGCAAGGGAAGAAGGAATAATATAAGAGACTGAAAGGGAGTTGACAACAAGGTGTCTGAGCCTGCTGCTCCTTCCTCTGTCCACCGAGACATCAGGTAACTGGAGGCAGTCCTGATAGCAGCAGCTAACTAGCAGAAGTTTTATATCTACTGTAAATAGTCACTAAGTTCACTGTCTTAAGTTCTATGTCTTGTCGACTTCCAGTACTTACTTATTGAATATCCATCACAAGGATGGAAAACCAACATATAAAGCTATTTCTCAACACACCCCATATTTCCAAAGGTTGCCCGTTAACACAGCAAAGGATAAGGTTGAACTCAACTTATGTCCCAATAGTAAAATGCAAGGGCATTGCCCAAACATATAAACAAAATGTGCAGACTGGGAAGATGGAGTAGGCATACTCTTCCCATTAGCTACAACTGAAAACCCAGACATTATGTAGAAAACAAACATTAAAAGACTCTGAAAGTTGGAGAGAAGAAGGCAGACCGAAAAGAAGAAAGGAAATAATAAAAAAAGATGAAGTCAATAAACTTGAAAATGAAAAAAAAACCAGTAGAGTAAATCAGCAGAACAAAGAACTGGTACTTTGAAAAGATTCATAAAATCGGCAAACCTTTAGCAAAGCTGACACAGGGAAAAAAGAGAAGACACTGAGCGCTGGTATCAGTATCAGAAACGGCAAAGAGGTATCATTGCAGAGGCGGCAAACACGACAAGGAGAATAAAGGACTACCAGAAAAATCTCTGCACACGTGCCTAGCCACCTGGACAAAACTGACCAGGTCCTCAAAAACTACAAACTACCACAACTCAAACAATATAAAAGAACTTGAATAGCATATAACTATTACGGAAATTGAGTTCACAATTTTAAAATTTCCAGCAAAGAAATTTCTAGGCCCACATGGTTTCACTAGAGAATTGCAGCAAACATTTGAAGAAATTAATGCCAGTTGTATAAACTCCCTTCCAACAAACAGAAAAAAAAAAAAGGGAATGCTTCTCAATTCATTTTCTAAAGCTAGCGTCATTCAAATATCAAAATAAGAAAAACATAGTACCATAAAAGAAAACTATAGGACAATATTCTTCTTGAATAAATGCAAAATCTTTAACAGAATATCAACAAGTAGAATTTAGCAATATATAAAGAGAATTATACATCATGGTCAAGTAGGATTTGTTTCCATTGTAAAGGATGATTTAATACTTGAAAATCAATGTAATCTATTGTATTAATAAGCTGAGGATGAAAAATCACATTATCATACCAATAAATACCCAAAACAGCATCTGAACATATTCAATACATTCATGTTAAAAACTATCTGAAAAAAAACTAGAAACGAACTTCCTCAGCCTGATGAAGACCATCTCTCAACACTTGCAACTAACATTGTATTCAATAATGAGAGAAAGCGCTTTTCTTCTAAGATGAGAAACACAAGATGTCTCCTAATACCACCCTTCAACGTAGTGTTGGAAGTCTTAGCCAGTACAATAATGCAAGAAAAGGAAATGAAAGGCATGAAGACCATGAAGGAATAAATAAATAAAACTGTTCTTATTTGCAAATGACATAATCGTCACATAGTAAAATCTCAAGAATTATACAAAAAAAAATATCCCAGACCTAATAGGTGAGTTCAGCAAGGTCACAGGATATAAAATAAGCAAACTAATCTCAATCATATTTCTGTATATTAGCAATGAACACATGAACACTTAACTTAAAAATAAAGTCATTGTACAGTAACTCTAATAAAATGAAGTGCTTAGATGTAAATCTAACAAAATGTGTCCAAAACTTGTGCAATGAAAACTACACAACACTGATGAGAGAAATCAAAGAAGATCTAAATAAATAGAAGAGACAGGATGCTCATGGATTGGGAGACCCAACATAGTCCACATGTCAATTGTCCTCAAATTGGTACAATGGCTTAACAAAATTCCTAGCAAGTCCCAGCAAGATGTTTTGTAGATACATGATTATTTTTAAATTTACATGGAAAGGCAAAGAAACTAGAATAGCTAAAACAATTTTGAATAAGAAGAATAAAGTGAGAAGGTTAGTCTACCCAATTTTAAAATATAATATCTTAATCATTATTATAATTAATAATATCTTAATAGCTACAATAATAAGGATTATAGAGTACTGATAGAGAGACAGACATATAGGTCAATAAAACAGAATGGAGAACCCAGAAATATATCCACAGAAACATACTCAACTGG
>VMDR010013027.1:0-25591 GCA_007922815.1 Macrotus californicus | reverse complement strand
CCATCTTCCCTCCCCTCACCTTTTACACTTGTACTACATATGTGTGGATCTATAAACCATATACAACATTGTTTTGAATGTTTAAATTTTACAAAGATGGCCACATCCTATACATATCTTTTTGTAACTTTTATTCCCTCAACATTATTTGTTTGCAATAACAAAATAGAAATCTCTTACATGTATAACTATAGAACACATTGTGTATGCGTTGATACAGATTTTTTAGTACTTTGACAGGCTGTGTGTGAGGGAGATTGTATATATGGGTGCGATTTTTATGTATGAGTGTGTAAATGCATATGTATGTGTGAGAGAGTGTGAGTGTATATGATTGTTGGTGTGTTAGTGTATATGATTGTGTATGTCAGTGTGTGTATGTGTGTGAGCCCTTGCTGATGAGTTCATCATGTCTTGGGGTGCCCTCATGAGGTCCATTTTCTCTGGGATCTTGAAACCCCAAGTATCTTAGAGACTGTGATGGCCATGCACAGATGCCTGCACAAATCAGGCCAGGCTTAAAGGCACATTTGTCATGAAGACCTGGAAAGGTCTCACAGCAAACTGTGAATCTCAGAGAGGGCCAAAGATCAGCCCCAGGCTCAAAGCCCTGGCATCAGGGGTTTGTGAGCCCTCAACATGTTCTCTGCCATTGCCACAGCCTAGCAGTGGCCCTCATCTGTGCTGCTTTCTGGTTGGATACCTGTGACTTGGGCTCTTAGCTACCTGTCTCAGTCAAGGACCTGTGGTTGCCACAGGTGAAGCAGGCTTATCTGTCAGGCTGCCACCAGCAGTCTCAAAGCACAGGGAACAAAGTGCATCTGGGCTCCTTGGAACCAGAGCTAGAATGCATGCCACTGCAGTGACATTCTTGGTTTCAGAGGCTGCATGTACCTGCACAGCGAGCTTCTCTGGGGCTTTGGCCCTTGGCTACTATATGCTTTCAGTTAAGCAGAAGGTGCAAGAGGACCTGGCAGGACCTGCCACCTCTGGGTTCCAGTCCTTAGTAAGAACAATTGATGAGCTGTTCTTTAGTAATGGGTTGGCTGGCTTGAGTGTACAACCCATGCCTCGTGCACTGAGCCTTGGGTGGTCTATGCCATGGGGTCCAGTGGATGGGGCAGGCTATTGACAATTAATTCCAGGACGTAATGACCCATTCTCAGAGTTCTTCATGCAGCCACAAATATGGGGCAAGATGAAGGTTGTGTGTCTAAGAATGCGAGGCCTGCATGCATCTTGGCTATTGGGGTGTTCCTTTCTTAATGAAGTTGCTAAATGTGGCAGGAATTGCCTCCCAGCTTTGCTCAGATTCTTTTTGCCAGGTCCGTGGGCCCAGCACTAACTTCGGGGACCTCTGTTGCCAACAGCCATAACCTTCAGTGGGTTGCCCTTGGACACTGATGCCTCCCTACAGGCACGGAGAGCTGGAAGTGCCTAGAAGTACTGTCCCCTTTCCCATCCCCATCCCCACCCAGGGCACCCATAGCCAGTGACTGGTGTGGAATAAAAAATGCGTTTCATTCCCTGGAGGCAGGACAGACTCTGGGGTGTAAGTTGTCCCCCAGGACCTCTGCAGGATGAGGCTGGAACTTGGAGTTTGCACCCTCACCTGGCTTCCTTCAGTTTCCTGTTCTGCTTGCCCCCATACCAGAAGGCAGACCTGGTTCCCTTCTATTTACACCTGTGAGCTTTTCCTCACATTTTACCCTCTCTAAACCTCAATGTCTTTATCTGAGACATGGGGACACTAAAAGTATCACATCAGAGGACTTTGTGAGGGGTTTAATGAGGTAATGCATTGAAAGCACTTAGTGGCCATATCGCAATCACTTAAATGGTAGCTCCTGGGGTGGTAAACAGAATTCATAACATGTGTGTGTCTTTTAGGTCAGGCACTTAGAAGATGGCCAATGTATTTCCATGGTTTTCTTCCCTCTCACCCAGAGCAGCCAGTATAGGCACTTATGGTTAATTTTTAATGCAATGAACAGTCAAGATAGCAGGACTGATCAGGCTGCAACCATCAATGGCAAAAGAATAAAAAGACAAATGCGGAAGAAATGCAAGATGGTGATCACCTCCATGGAACTCATTTCTGGGATTAATTTTAATTTTTTCTTTTTATTTGTATGTTTTCCTCAATAAAAGTTTTAATTAAAAAATATCCAGACCCTGGGGACTTACCAATAAATTTGAGTGCAAAGCTCCTTGGAGAAAATGTCTTGGCTAAATAGACAGAACAGATTATTATTATTTATTGTTATTTCCATTCCAAGAAATGGCAAACATTCTTTTGCACTTTTCTTAGTGATTTGTGGCTTCTGCAACTATGGCCAATGCTACAGGGGGAGGAGAGTGATGCCTTTTTGCTTTTAGAGATGCCCTGGGTTTGTGCTCAGGGAGGGGAAGCAGGTATGCTGTTCACAGCTGTCTCTCCTCTGCATTTATTACTGCGGCATTTACTTCCCTGGGGCATCTTCCTTTTCCAAACCAAATAATTCAGACCCTGTTGTTTACCTCTGCAGAGGGATCAAGGTTACACCCATAGTGAAAGGGAGAAAAGCGACCCAGAAGCTTGGCCTGAGTCTCGCCCTGACTTGGGGGTGGCTGCCAAGTTATTCCCAGCCCTGGGAATTACCTTCCAGGCTTGGGAACACCAGGCCTCTCAGCTGCAGAGTGATTTATGTGCACAAGGGACCCCTCTCCTCCTTTCCCATGACTCCTTGTCTGAAGTTCTCTTCCACCCTGGCCAGACTGAGTCCCCAAGCCATGGGGAAATAAGTGGGGAAATTGAGGCATGGGGGAGGGAGGAAGAGACTTGAGAGGTGTGTGTCTGGGGCAGATGGGAGGCAGTGAGAATAACAGTATGCAGGAGCAGAAGGGGATCAAGCAGCGTCTGCCAGGGCTGCTTCTGCAACACACTTCTCTTTTCTTTTTCTCCCTCCTCCTCTTCTATGTTCAGCCTGACATTACAGAGAAAACTTCCTAGACCATTAGTTGGGGTTGAGGTCCCACCAAAAGCAGAGCCTGGACACAGATTTGAGTGTAAATGGTTTATTTGGAAGGAGATCACAGGAAAAACCATTAGGAGAGAGGGATTGAGGGAGGATGGAAAAGAAGCACCAAGGATGTGTTATCAAGTCAGTTACCACCCATGGGCAGACCTCTAGGTAACTGGGGCTCAGTCCCACTGTAAACTCTGGGAGATGCTGTAGAATATACACTTTGGAGTTATCAAAACCAAGGGTTGAGGAACTGGGCTGTCAGTCATTTGTTGACAGTTGCTTCAGGGGAGGGGCTGGCTAGATTTCTCAGAATTCCAGTGTGCTCCAGTCATGGGCACAGTGGGCTCCAGTAGTCCCAAGCTCTTAGGCAGATATGCAATGGTGGCAATTGGAAGTCAGGGTCACGTGCATGGATGTGGTAAGTGCCCAGTGGATGCGGGTGGGCCGCCATGTATTCTGCTGCACCATGCAACTTAGAATGGTCTTTCTTGACTATGTGCTCATAGTCAGGATTACTTTTTTTTAACTTTACTTCCCCCCCACACACAAAGAGTTATTTGAAGAACACTGGCTCTGGGAAATGCTCCATGAGCAGAATCCAGTCCTGGATTAAAAGATTTGGGGCATATGCTGCATTTTACATTACTTTTTACAGTATCACATGATTCTCTTATATGCTTCATGGGAATATCTTTCAGAAATGGAAACTGGTTGGCTTTTCTTACCTAGAGTTTATCAAATGGAATGACTGATGAGCACTAATTTGCTGGAACACATACTTTAAGATCTGTGGGACTAGTGTTCCGTGGAACACCCCAGAAAACACAGATTTAGCATATTAATCAAAATTGTGTCTTGCAATGTCCCCTGTACACCTTACACGAAAAGAGTGTTGTGGGAAGGTGTTGGCACCTGGAAATGGATAGTGAGGACTCATCTGAGAAGCCATTTAGGGAACGTGAATGCCTGGCTCAGGGGAAATGGGACAGCTGCCTGCAAGTGTGCCAGCAGTGCAAATGTCACAGAAAGCTGAATTTCAGTTCAAAGTCAAAAGGATATTTTTTTCTCACAATTAGAACTGAAATGACCTGGCTGCTTCCATTGTCAGACCCTAGGCTTTTATTTCAGCAGAGGCTAGACCTGTTGGGAAGGGGGCAGGGGGACTTCTTTCCTTGAGTGGGAGTTAGGCCAAGAGTGTTTAGGCCCCTCCTGTCTCTCAGACTTTCTGTGCTGGCTGGAAGGCATTGATTCCCAGCTAGCCTGGGAGTTACTGGAGAGACAAGTTGTGTTTTATGCACTTGTGTAAATTTCTTCATATTTCCCTTAGTGTCTGGGCTGGTTCTGGGTGTGCAGTGGTCCACCAATAAAAATTATTGAATGAATGAATGAGTAAATGAATAGGTTTCTGGGGGTCCACTGGCAAAGCTTCACTTTTGCAGGACTGATGTGAGATGTTTAGAACATGGTTGCCACACCAACAGACAGTGCCTGCATAGATTTAATATGAGGTTCAACATGATAATAGCTATGAATTTTTAGATTATTGTTATGTTCCAGAAACTGTCCAAATTTTCTTCATTTAACCCTCCTCATAGCATTCTTGTGAGGTATGGATCATCCTTGTAACTATTTCTCAGTGAAAAGACTGAAGATTAGAGAGGTCACCAGGCTGACCAGTGGCAAGGCTTGGATTTGAATCTGGCCTGCCTGCATCCAAGACTGAGACCAGAACCACCTTCACCACATTACCCAGGCTCCAGACCCCCATGTTCACTCCAGAAGCATCCCAGTGCATCAAGTAGCCCATAGGCAGAGGGTGGGGGTAAGGAGGATTTAATCTATACTTGCCATTACTAGTAGGAAAACTGAGGAGGGTGGAGAGAGAGAGAGAGAGAGAGAGAGGGAGAGAGAGAGACAGAGGGAGAGGCTTTTTTGTTAAGGCAAATAGGAGAGCAGTGAGAAAGACAGCACTCAGTGGACTGCTTAACTCCGTTTCCCAGACCTGTATGGGTGGGACTGTCTTTCTGCTAACTCAAGATGTGAGGAGGAGGAGGAGGAGGAGGAGAAGGAAGCTCTGTAGTGCAAGGAAGAGAAGTGCCTGCACAAAAGGCATCATGGCCATCTAATTAACATTTTTGGGGCAGGGAGCAGTCTGGGTTGTCTGTAAGCCCCCTGGAAGTGGTTAGGGTTGCAGCCCTTCATGACACATGGGCTATATACTGAACGAATTTTTAATTTAACAGAGATAATTGCTATACTGATCATGGTCTGAGACCATAGTTGAGTAGGTTACTTGTCTCCATGTCTCCTGTCTAGTCCAGAAGCCTCCTTGTCTCCTTCAGCAGCCTCTGGAAACCTTGGGCCTGAATTCAAGATGAAGTGGGAAATCTTGTCCAAGCATTTGAAATACAAGTAACACCAGTCCTTGCCCCTTCTCCTCCCTGTCTCCCCCATCTTCACAAAATCAAAACATGCTGAAGCTTAGATGTGACTAAATTTTGAATGATCCTTTTAGTAGATTTCATAACTGATTCAAATTTCTTACCCCTCCTTCTATCCATCCCCATTGCCATTCTTCCTATTAGAGATGTGGTCTATTTCCCATCCTATTGGTGCTGGACTTAGCTGTATAAGTTGCTGTGGCCATTGGTGTATAGACAGCAGTGATGGCATGCCAGTTTCAAGTCTAAGCCTTAAGTGGTATGTGTTTGCACTTGCCCCATCGCATTTCTGTCATCATGAGGTAACATGCCCCCAGAGCCAGCTGGTCTCAGAAGAGTCAGGAGACCTGTGGGCCTGACTTGACTTCATAGCTTGAGGTACAGTCTAACCTAAACCAGCAACCAACCTGCAGATGTGTAGCTGAAGCAAAACCACTCCACTTGACCCTCAGAACTCTGGGTTTGAGAATAAATGCTTATTATATGCTGCTGCAAGTTGAGGTGGTTTGTTACTTTGTAATAGCTGTCTGATATAACCCATATCTTCTATAATCCACTTCCCACTTCTTTTCCTTTGAGGTTGTGTCTGCAACACACACATTCCCTACATAGAAAGTCATCATTAAAAATAAGGAAAAATAAGAGGAAAATTCACAGCACAGAAATGCTCAGTCCATACTTTGCTGTGTGAACTGGTTTTTGCATCAGTCTGTGTAAGAATGTTAATTTAATTTGAGAGGATATGTTGATAACATTCTGACAGATGGGGTTGGTACATAAGACAGTGCCAAAATTAGGTACCTGGAGCTGGTTCAGAGCCTGCTTTTACCACTTCCTACCTGGATACCTTAGGGCAAGTTACTTTTTCTCACTAAGCCTCAATTTCCTCATCTGCAAAATGGGTACCTTTCTCATAGCATTGTTTGGAGATTTACATGGTAAAAAGTTCATCAAGTGCTTAACTCAGTGCCTGGATGGTGGCAAGATTCAGTAAATGGGTTAGCTACTGTCACAGCAAAAGCACTGAGTGATAATTTGAAGAGATATGACTCATCCTTCCCCTCAATTTTCCATCGAAATTTTGCTAGTTTTCTCTATCCTGCCTTTGCTAAGGAAATCTCTCCAAATCATATTTTTCTTTTTTTGTGTGCAGGAAAAAAATAGCACAGTGAACCACAATCCCTGAATTGTCATGCTGGCTCTTCTATTCGCTCATTGAGGGACTTTTAGCAAGCTTGCTCCAGTCTCTGGGCCTCAGTCCTCTCCTCAGAGAAAGGTCAGTTTGAACTCATTTCTAAGGGCCCTTGATGGCCATAATTTTACACATTCCTTTTGGAAAATATCTGGAAGGGCTGAAAAGAGCTTTCATGAAGATACCAATGATGATGTTAGTATAACAAGGGAAGACATTTTTTTTCCACATAGAGGGACAGGCATGGAATTGAAGAATCACAAACCATTTGACCTGGAAGAGCCTTAGAAAACTTCTAGTCCAGTGATATCACTATACAGATGAGAAAGTGACATCTCAAGGCAGCTCAGTAACTTACCTAAAGAAAGGCACCTTGGTGTGGAGGCCCCGGACTTAGCACTGGGGCTCTGAGTGAACAGGACACCTGTTGTGGAGAAAGACAATAAACACCTGTTAGTAATGCAGATGTGTCCATGCTATATACAGATGGCTGTACTGATGCTAGGGAGAACTTGGGAGCAGCACTTAATCCAGTATTAGGGGTGGTCAGGAAGTAACAATAATAGTTAACTGATCTTCACTGCAGAGCAGACACCATTCTAAGTGCTTTACATATATTAACTCAAGTGACCCTGTGAGGTAGGTACTATTATCATCATCATTTCTATTTACTGGAGAGGAAACTGAGGCACAGGGAGGTTAAGTAACTTGCCCAAAGGCACATCACCAGCAAGCAGCAAAGCCAAAATTTAAACTTGGGTAGTCTGACTTCAGAGTCTGTACTTTTTACCACCATGTTATGCTGGCTATTTGGGGAGGATGACATCAGAGCTGTGACCTGAGGAATGAGCTGCCCAGGAGAGGAAATTTGGGCAGAAGGAAGGGTATGTGCAAAATTGTAAAATTCTGGAGGTAAATATGAGTGTGCTATATTTGTGGAATTAGGGGCTAGAAAGTGCACGTGTGTACACATACATACACATTATCTCCGTGTGTCTGTCTTTGTATATATGTTTATCTATATGTCTGTGTGTGTGTCTGTGTGAGTCTATCCATGAGCATGTGTATATCTGTATGTGTCTCTGTGTATATGTGTATCCATGCTAGTGTGCCTATATATGCCTATATATATGTCTGTATATGTATGTTGTATATTTGCATGTGTCCATGTATATGCATGTGCATGCATTGTGTTTCTTTGTTATATCCATGCATATGTTTGTGTGTTCCATGATTGTATATTTGTGTTTCTGTGTCTATGTATATGTGTGTGTGTATGTGTGAGTGGTGGGGGTAGATAGTCTTTGGAGGTGACAAGAGATATGTAGAGGCCAGATACTGATGGACTCTGGAAGATTTTATCCTTAGGACAATGAACTGAAGGGTCAGGTTATAATTTAGAAATGCCATTTGCTTATCTATAAATATTGATTTAGTACCTACTATGTTATACTGATAATATTCCAGATTCTGGGGATGAAACAGTGAACAAGAACAAAATCCCTGCCCTTAGGAAGTTTATATTCTAGTGAGGAGAGACAGATAATAAGTAAACACATAGACAGATATGTGATATAATGTCAGGACAAGCATCTTAAACAAAAATAATAATAAAGCATGTTAAGGGGAGAGATGATAGAGGAAGACATTTGAGCAGAGGTCTGAGTAAGTGAGAGAGTGAGCCAAAGACTATGGAGGGAGAGCATTCCAGGCAGAGGAAACATGAATTCAAAGGCCCTGAAGCAAGTGTAGGCTTGGCCTGTTCAAGGAAGAGCAAAAAGGTCAGGGGGGCAGAGGCTAAATGATGGAGGGGAGAGTGGTGGGCCTCAAGGTTGCATACACAGTTGCAGCTAGTTCCCAAAGGGCTTTGCACCCATGGTGAGGACTTTGGATTGTATCTCTTCCAAATAATGGGCATTCACTGGAGAATCCCAGTCCAGTGGCTGCTGTGGGACATGTGGAAGTAGAGCCTAGTTTGTCACATTCCTTGGACAGTGCTCTCTCCTTGCTGCCACCTTGGGAGACAAAACCAAGGTTGAGTTTCTGATGTCATATGCAATTCATATTACAAAGAAGACAAATTTGTTTTCAAGATATTTTCCTGTCTCCATTGATTATCCACTTGTTTCAAGTCACTTTAATGTAGTTAATATTGATCAGAAGCAAATAATTTGTATAGTTTCTTGGAGCCCAACGAGGCTTATGGTAGCAGAAGTTTATTACAGGCTTCTGGACTGAAGTAACTAATACTGTATGCAAAGGGTGTGGTGTCATTCCTGGAACACACTGAGCACTCAACAAGCATGTTATTATCTCATTTAATTCATTTACAAATCCTTTGAGGTAGGTGCCAGCCATATTTTATATATAAGGAGCATGAGGCTTTGAAAGTTTACATAATTAGCCCAAAGTCACACAGCTAGTTAGTGGCATCCCAGGTTCTAAGCAAAAAGCAATTTCAAAAGGAGTTAGCAATTTTGCTTACTAGTGCGTGATTGTGAAGCTTTTTGCTCTTGGCATTTGTTGATGGAAGAAGCCTATGGGAGCAGGTGTGTATGGGCATCCCGGAGCCAGGTATATATAGGAAGGGGTAATGGGTTAGGCTGCTCAACTTCGGTGTCACTATCAGTGTCATTAAAGTACCATCTGTCCACAGGTTTGGGCTGGACCCTGAGCTAATCATTGCTGATTTGAGAGTGTTTCTAGCATGAGTGGGCCACACTGATGGGAACAGCCAAAAGGGAGATTAAAAACATCTGATAATGCCCTAGAGAGGCCCAACTTACAAATGTAAGCAACTGAGTAAATAAATTCCACAGACAATCACTCCACCTGACCACTCTGCTTTGCTTCTGTAAAAGTGGAGGTTTCTCTGAATTCACCCAGTTGGCTATGGGGTATTACGGCTCTGGTAGCAGAAGGGAGACTGCTTCCCTGGACGGTATTGTTCTGAGGTTATTGTCAGCACTGAACAAGACACAAGATGAGATTGTAAGTGTGGCTGGAGATTAGCAACGTCACCCTGCTTGATTACGCTATTATCAAACTGCTGTCCCCAGTTCTTTGGAAGGATGTCCCTGTAGGAACACTAGGCATGTTCCCTAAGCCCTGTGAGTTACAGGATGGTGTTAGCAAAGGTGTTCAGGGCTTGGAACCTCGACACAGAGGAAGGTCCTCTTGCAGCCATGCTCATAAGGACAGACCAATGTCAAACACAAACAAACAAAACCCAACCTACCCCTGGGAATTTGGGAAGCTTGGTGTTTTATTTGGTTTATTTTTAAATTATATTAAATTAAAATTGCATCTATTTAAAGTATACAACATGATATTTTGCTATACCTATACACAGTGAAATGATTACTACACGCAAGCTAATTTATATATGCATCTCCTCAGTTACCATTATTCTTTATAATGAGAGCACCTGAACTCTACTTTCTTAGCCCACTTCCAGTACTCAGTACAGCTTTATTAACTATAGTCATCATGTTGTACATTAACTCTCTAGAACTTATTCACCCTATATAACTACAACTTTGTACTCTTACACCAACATCTCCTCATTCCCCTACCTCCCTGCCCCTGGTAACCACCATTTTACTCTCTGCTTCTATGTATTCAATTTTTTTAGATTCCACATATAAGTGAGATCATACAGTATTTGTCTTTCTCCGGCTTATTTCACTTTGCATAATGTCCTCCGGGTTCAAGTGCATTGTCACAAATGGCAGGATATTGGAAGCTTGGTGTTTTAGTTACTATGATTGTAGAACAAATCATACCCATGTCACAATTCAGTGGATTAAAAGAATAATCATTTGTTACACTCACAGATTCTGTGGCTCAGCAGTTTGGACAGGGCACATGGGGATGTGTCTCTGCTCCGTGGGGTTTGGGGCCTCAGCTGGAAGCCTATAAGTCTGAGGGCTGGGGCCATCTGTAGGCCTGTGCAGGCACGTGTCTGGGGGCTGATGCTGGTTGGTGGCTGGGGACCTCAGCTCTTCTACTCTGGGGCCTTTAGGTGAATTTACTCCATGAGCTGATTTGGACTTCCTCACAGTGTGGTGGCTGAGTGCTCAGAGTGAACTTCGGAGAAGGAGAGAAGCAGGTGGAAACTGGATACTTTTCATGACCTGGCCTAGGGAGTCACATGGCATTATCATCCTTATAGTCTCTTGGTCAGAACAGTCACCAGCCCCACTCAGATTCAAGAGAAGAGAACATACACCCCACCTTTTTGTGGGAAGAGTGTCAGTCACAGTGCTCAACAGTGTTGGGGATGGACACATATATATTTTATGTCTACCTTTGGGAATTCAACCTGTCACACTATGAGTCCCATATGTCCCCCTGGAGGGCTCTTCAGAGGAGAGTTGAGGTAAGCCCCCCTCCCACCCTGCTCAGCTATGAGGGCAGTAATAGGAGGGCCAGGAAGCTTATGTGACATTTTCCCAGTGACCTTTGCTGGAGAGAGTAGGGTAAAGTCCCAACTTCAAACAGCCTTGAAAAGGAATCTGAGTGTGACCTTCACAGAGGTGGCCTGGCCAACAGGGAACACTTGGCCCTCAGGATGGGCTGAGGATTGGTGTTCGGGGTAAGTGGGGGATTCTTGCAGGAGCACGGGGACAACACAGGAACTTCCCTGGTGTGGAAGACCACATACTGAGGCCTGCATGAACCATGACCAGGTTATTTCAAACCCTATGCCTCAGGTGGGTACCAGCTGGACCCCTCACCTGAAATGATACCTGCCCCCTCATCGACCCTAACATTGGAATTGTATCTATCCTTAATCCCATCTCCTTTGAGTGGAAACAATTTATGTGGGAGGTAAACCCAGAAAGCACTGGTAGGAGGTAGGGAAATGGGGAAGGAAATGGAAGACAGTACTTCAGGGTGTGCTATTGAGCCAGTTACCACTGTGGATGACTGAGGCTGAATCCTATGGGGCCACTAGGAATACTTGTGGAGCATGCACCTTGCAGTTATTCCATTCTAGGAGCAAAGGAGCTTGGTTACTTGTTCTCCAATTCCCATTAATCATTAGCTGAAGCTGCTCCTGAATGGTGGGAATTCCCTGGCATTTCTGGCCAGCTGAATGGGTAGGCAGAACAGGCTTTGGTAGCCAGAGAAGCCCTCAGGCAAAGAGATACAGGTGCTGGCTGCTGGAAGTTAGGACCATGTGCACTGACATGGTAAAGGGGAGAAGACAGAGGCAGGGTGCCCACAGCATGTGCTACAAACATATTTATCATATTTATATGGTTCCACTCATTTGCTACTTACTGAACTCTGTTTTATATTGTTAATTCTATTTTAACAAACACTACTGCTTCCAGAAGCTTCTCTCCCCTCTGACATTCAAAGCCCTCCTGTCATGTGGCCCAAACCTCTCCTTTGTTGCAAGGATAGTGTAATACAGTGTTTGAGATTGCAGACTCTGAAGTATGGACTCTCTGGGTTTGAATTGTGGCTTAACCACTTACTAGCTGTATGGCTGTGGACAAGTCATTTACTTAATCTTGCAATGCCTCAGTTTCCTCATCTGAAAATGGGAATAGTAGGAGCATGGTTTTGTGAGGATGAAATGTGGAAATTGATGAAATGTATTTCAACAGGTTCCTGAAACATAGCAGGGACAAGGTAAGTGGTAGGTATTAATATTATTTTTGGGTTAGCCTGTCTCTCGATGATGCTCATGTAGGCTGTGCTGTCTCCACCCATGGTGAGAATAGCTTCTCTGCATTACACTCAACCTTCTAGCCATCCTTCAATGATTTGGTCTTAAGGACTGGACATACTACTCTCTTCCCTGGCTCTGTGCCTATGTACATGCTATTCCTTCTGTCTGGAAGGTTCCTCCTGGCTCTCTTTACCAGACTAATTTCTTCTCAACCTTGAGCCATTTCCTTAGGCAAACCTTCCCTGCCTGCCTGCTCCCCACTCCCCTCCAGGATGGGCAACATTCCCTGTCATATCACCCTACATTTCCCCTTCTTGGCACTTCTCCCAGTCCTCCTCAGATGACTCACTAGGTAACTAGATGTTTAATGTCCATTTCTTCAGCTAGGATGTAAACACCCTGGAGGAGGGACTGGGTCTGTCTTGTTCACCATGTTTGGCAAACATAGTGGATTGGCTTATGCCACGTGTAGGTAGGGCTCTGGAGATGTTTTTTATTTCATTAATTAGAGCACTCAGCAAATCTTGAACTCGGGCACTGACTCTCATGTGTGATGACAGGCAGCCTGCTGGATATCTGTTTTTTTTGGGTGGGTCATGGGATACACAGTGTGGTCCAAATTTCTAGGCAGGGGCTTTCTGATCATGGAGGGGTCCTCATCATGGCAGAGCCTTGGCAGCCTTCTTCCACAGTGATTTAGGAAATTCATTGCTCCTGAAAGTTCAACCTAGAATTTTCTCTTACAGCCCTACCATATTCTGCAATTTGACTTTTCTGCTCAAATCAGTGAAACTGGATTCTATTCTCTGCAGCTGCTCACAGACCCCCTACCCTGCTGCATTTTCCTGATCTAAAATGGCACTTAGTACATAGTCAGTGCTCAATGTGACGAAACAATAGTAAATTATTGAAAGAATCAAAAACTGTTTACCCTACAATCTGAAGACTGTCCTCTAGATGTGCTTCAGAAAGTTCAGGTCCATCAGAAAGCCTTGAACACTTTAGCTACTCTGCTTTCCACTAACCATGAATGATCTCTTGACAGAGTTGTTGATATTTACCTGGACGGTGTCTTGATTTACTTCCTCAGGTTGAATTAGTAGGGACCCCTGGTCTCTGTGGCCCTGAATCAGCACCTGTCTTTAAACTTGAGAGATGCTTAAGAGCCCATAAGTGAATAGTGTCAGCTATTCCAGAGGGGGAAGCCCCTGACTCTATCCGTGACATCCAGGGTGTGATTCCTGGGTTTGCCAGGTACAGCATCATTCCCTCTTCTCCCTTTTAACTGTCCCAGTAGCTGACTTCATCTGAAAGAGAATGTGGTGTGTCCAGTAGCTGGCCTTCACCTGGGGCTTTGAGTGGCCAAAGATCTTGCCCACCTCTGCCTCAAAATGGGCCTGGCCAGACAGCACCTGGATCTGAGCCTTCGGAGTTGCAGGGGGGCCATCCTGCTGCAAGAGGATGCCAGCCCCCTTTCCAACTTCTGCTGCAGGGCCTCCCTCTTCAGGAAGCCAGCTCTGGTCAGGTGAGGGTAAGACAGGCAACTATCTTTGAGGAGGTGAGAAGGCACTAACTTGAGAAGCTTTGCCCCAGGCAGTCGATTTGTTCCAGCTGTGACCTATCCAAGGCAGCCCAGATGCTCAGCTGGCCTTGAGTGAGCCACTTTCCCTGGGCACATTCTCCTCACCATCTGCTATGCCCAAATGGGCAGGACCATCAGACAGATAACTCTGGGCAAAAGGTGGGGGGAAGTGCTCCAACTGCCATGAGCTAAATGGTCCTTCCCTCCTACACAGAACTCATTCTCCTGTAAACCCCCAGGAAAAGGGGCAGCAGGCAGGGATGTGTGAGGTAATGACAGGTGTATGGGGTGGAATTACTCAGCTTGGGCAAGGCCTACTGACTCATGCAAGTGAATAAAGGGCATTGATATTTGTTGCTTGAATAGTTTTAGTGTTTTGCTTGGGAATTAGATCAGGGGCCATGTGAAAAGCTAGGCAAGCTGCATGATGCTTATCACTGCCTTACGGGAATGTCAAAGTTCAAGTTGGGATTTACCCAACTGGATCATAGATCCAAGGATCTAGCGGGGGCTGAGACCTGGATGGGGTGAGGGTGGGGCTGGTTGGGTGGGTGTGCTGGATTCCTTTAGGAGGCCTGGTGTGGAGGAGACACCAATCCTAGTTGAATTCAGGTGGTTGAGGCAGGGCTTGTCCCTTTGTGGAGAACAGCTGCTGCACATGCCAGGCCATGATTAACTGGACAGGTCACTCCACCTGGCATTGTCCATATATCCAGGTGGCATGTTCAAACATTTAATGACTGGTATACATTGTCCCTGACCAATCAGGATGGACACTAGCATGTGTGCTGTGCGCATTAACTGTTTACTTGTTGGTTTGTACAGAGGTCCATAGGTCCTGGGGGTGTGTCTGGGGAGGGCTGAGTTGGTGGGAAGGATTCAGGGTGGGAGCTCAAGATGAAGTTATCTGCTAACCAGTCTTGAATATGTCAAGAGTCAAATAACTGGATCATCTGTTCCTAAGAGTACTAGATGGTTGAGAGTCCAGAATATCTCTGAGCTGTTACTGTTTCAAGGCCACTGCTGAGGAAGGCTTGCTGGAACACTGAGGCTTGGACATGTAGTGGGGGTTAGCCTTGCCCCAGCTGGGATGAGTTGGGGGCTTTACTTCTAGGCTTAGCCCCAGACCTTACCCAGGAGCTGGGAGGAGCCCAGCTGCCAAAATAGTTGCAGCTATTTTCCCACCAGCTTGCAGGGTTTGTGGAAAATTCTCTCTGAGTTTCCACCTGGACATTAAAGAGCCTGGCAAGTAAAGCCTTGCTGCCCCCTCCCTACCCTGGCCCCAAGTTGTCACTGGCTCTTTCTGACCAAGTCTTGGAGTTCCTGGTATGTCCCATCTTCCAGGGTTTCTGGGGCCTGGGCTGGGCCCCTCTGCAGCTTTACTTGGTGGGACAGCTTTTGTCCTGCCTTTTTCCCAGGACAAATTGAGCAGGTTGCCATCCCTGCCCTTGACTATCCTCTTCCTGCCCCTCAGATCTGGTCACTTTTGAACACTGATGACTGTTTAGAATCAGCTGGCATTTTGCCATCACCTGTACTCTGCTGTATCTCACCAGAACTTTCCACGCTAGGAGCTGCTGTCTGGGTGTGACATTTCCCCAGCCTTATCCCTCCTTCTCCAGGGGCCCTTTGCTTGCAGGGAACTCTGTGACCAGGCATGCCTTCCACAAACCATTTGAACTATCAGGTTGATGGATTTTGAAGCCCTGGCTTCATGGTTCAAGTAGATGGCCCCAACTCCCAAATGACTGGCACAGCCCCTGCTTGTGGGATGACTCTTGGGTGAAGGACACCTTGGGAGGACCTATTGATGACTCACATGGAGCATGTCACATGGAGAATTGAGCAAGGCCTTGTGAATAATTGAAAACAAAAAGAGTCTGGGGGCTCTTTCCAATATCTGTGCTTTGAACCCTAAACTTGGGTTCAACATCTTTGTATTCTCAGTGGATAGTGCCCTGGACACTGCAGCACAATGGAGAATGGACTTCCCTGCTCCTGTGACACACTTTCTTTTCATATTTTACCATTTCTGAAATCATACTATCATTTACATTTGATGTATTCCTTTAACATGGTGGCCTATGATGGGAAAATAGCCATTGGAGTTATTGCCTAGGCATTTTATAGTATGACAACCCTTGTTGCACCCAGAGTCTGGACAGTTAGGTAAGGACTTCAGTTCGGGATTCCTGCTCCAAGTTCCCACTTTGGTTTTCCCAGGGCACCTTTTAAAGTAGCCACCTAGGGCTGAGCCTTTGAAAAGTTGGTGACCTCTGCCCCAGCCACCTTATATGGAATAGGTGCTTGCTACCTGGCTCTCTATTTCCTGTTTGGTTGTGACTTGGGGTGGAGAACTGCCTTCCCTCAGCTCATTGAGGAGGGACACCCCCATTTATGAAATCTAGGGGAGTTCAGATGCTGAGGAAGCTACCTGCTGACCCCGTGTGAGTGGCTTATGCCCCCTTATTCAGCAGGTTATAATCTGCATATTCTTAACTTAATACGCCAGCTATACCCCCTGCTGACATACTATCTGCCTTGCCTTCTTTTTCCCCCCTCCTTTCTTTTCTTAATATCTTATGACTGAGAAAGCCAGAACTTACATATTAGTGGATTGACTAGTCATGGACTTGCTTTACTGGAAGATGGCATTGTCATCACCTGGCAGTCCATATTTCTTTCTGGGGGTGTTAGGCCCAGCTCCTAGCACATGATACGTGCTCAGTAAATATGTGAGTGATGAATAAATGAATAATTAGGTATTAATGCCCTTGTCCCAGATAGTGCAAGGGTAGAATTTAATAGACATACTTCAGGATTGCTGCAATGGGTACCTTCTCTTCAAAATGTCAAATACAGGCAGCCACTAGTGGTGGAAGGCATTGTCATCACCCAGAAGGGCATTTATGGGTTGGGTGTGCTTCATGTGTGCTCACTGAGGGGGCCCAGGCTGATGGGGCAGTGGCCACCAAGGGAAGCTGTTCTCACAGGTAGGGCAAGCAGAACATAGCCTTGCCTTTTGAGACCTAGGCTTGGGATGGAGATGGGAGCTGAGCATGGGGACATTGTCTCTTCTGCCTCATTCAATGGGCCAAAGCAGGTCAGAGGGTCAAGCACAGAGTCAAAGAGTGTGGAAATATACTTTGCTCCTGTAATGAGAAGGGCTGCAAATTCTCATGGTGAAGGGTATGGCTACAGTGAGGATTGAACAATAGGAGCTAATAATGCTATCTATCCCATGCCATGAGACAAGGTTTTGACAAACTATTGCCTACTTCAGAGCCAGCACACAGGGCAGCAGAACAGAACACATGTTTGGAGGATAGCATAGTGTCTGGGATTGCTGCTATGTGGGCCAGACTTGGAATTTGAACTCAGGTCATTCAGCTCCCAGGCATGGGACTCTCCTGACACATCACGCTGCCTCCTCTCTACAAGTTCATCACATGCTGAGGCAGCTTGTCAAACCCAGACAAGTCCTGTGGCTATTTTTTCCGCTGACTTTTCACCAGGGTGATGCCAGCCAAACAGAGCTGGTGTCACAGGCCTGACGGGTGTCAAACCTTGTGTGTGAAGAACATCCGTGTTATCCTCTCTCCCTCATCCCCCAAACACTTATCTCATTACAGAGAGGGCGACAGAGAGAGGGAGGCAGCCTGGAAGTGTTTATTCTCTTCAGGAGTGAGTCTCTCTCCTAATTAGTAGGTGATTCTGTGAGATGAAGCCCAGGTGGGGAGTCAAGATGGGGGTCTGGAGTGGTGCTCCAGCCGCCCCTGATTATCCAAATCCCTAGCTGGGGTGAGGACCCCTCACGTGGGGTGGGAAAGCGGGGGAATATTAGTTTCCGATACAACGAGAGACAAGAGAATAATTCTACGAGGCCGTGTAGAACAAGCAGAGAGAGAAAAGCTCTTTGAGTGCAACAAGGAGCGGGGTTTTAAAATTTCATTTGCACAGCGGCAGGTCTTGCCAATTGGATCCTTTCCAGAAAGCAATCTGCTAAGTCTGACAGTCAGAAGAAATGCCGGGCTGCTGAGCGAGGAGAGGCTGGTTTTTTTCAGGGTTTATTTTTCATCCAGGTCCTTTGTGAGCAATGGCTTTTTTTTATTCCATTTTAAAAGAAAAAGACATGCAGTGATCCTCTTTGTGAGGCGGGAAAGGGCTTCCCTGACCATCTGGGCCTCGGAGGGACTCAGGGAGAGGCGGCCTTTGTGTCGGGGCAGTCAATGCCCAGCGCGGTCGCCGTTTATCTTTGCTGCCACTCACACCAGGCTGGCCTCACTGCCGGCTGGCCCAGGGCACACGCAGCAGCTCAGAGCAGTCCTCCAGGTCCTTATCTGTGTCACGGGCAGGAGGTCGGGGGGTAGGGGAGGCTCTCTGAGCCCACCCAGAGGTCCATTGTGTTGGCTGCACAGAGCAACAGATCAGCACCACAGACGTCTCTTTGCTCTGCCCCATTCTTCAATGCACACTGCACCCCCCACCCCTGACACCCTCTCTCCCTCTCTTCTTTTTCTTGCATCCATCCCCCTCCTGCCAGTGGGGCTGGGGGCTTTAGGGTGAGCATGGATTCTTGGCCAAGGCCAGCTGTTCTGAGAGCATTTCATTGCACACACATGCACACATGCACACACCCTCCTGGCCCTGCCTGTCAGCTAGGCTCCAGAGCCCAAGCAATCTTTTTATAGAAATGCTGAGGCTGTCTTGTGGCAGGTCCTTGCCTGAGCACTGGGGCTGTTTTGTCCTCAGAAAATTGCACTCCAGCAATGCTAGCTGAGGAAACTCAGATACACTCTGCTAGCAGACTTGGCAGAGAGAGACGTTTAGCTGTGCAGGGGCTGGGACTATTTAGGAGCTCATTTAGGGTGTCTGCTTTTATAGCTTACATGGCTTCTTTTCGCACACGGCATCTTTGGTCCTCACAATAAGCCTATGATATAGGGTTATCCCATTCCCATGATATAGATCTGTCCCGTTTCCTGGATCAGTAAACCGAGGCATAGACAAGCCACACTGACCTAATTTTACTGGCGGGAAAATTGAGTAAGACCAATATGAAGTAAATTGCATATGCCTCATTTATTTCCATTCCAGCCCACGAGATTTCAGGCTACACTACTTGTGTCCTTTTACACAGATATTTACAAACTCAACATCTGTTGTTTTAAAACCAAGGTGACTGTTGGTAGAGGTCACCTCGCCTCACAGAGATGTCACAAGTTCCCCCACAGAAAGCTGCTTTATACAAAAAAGGGCAAGGACTTAGGGACCCAATGTCCCCAAGTAACTGTGGCCCCTAAGACCCCCATAGATGTCTGAGGCTAAGTCAAATGGAGGCTGGGGCTGGCAGCATGGGGTTGTAGAGATATATCTCTACCTAGATCTATCTAGGATGTAGACCTTTTTTCCTGGTTAGGGCAATGTTTATGACAATTAGAACATGAGAGGGATAAGAATATGGTTGGGGGGCAAGAGGGAGCATTGGCAGAACCATCCCTTGGAAATCTGTCACAGGTGGTTGGAAGTGTTTAGAGGCTCCTGTATAACTGTAAGCTTCTGCTTTAGGTGAGCATGGGCCTTGGAAGACCTAATCATCCAATTCTGTCTTATCCTCGAGTCTGGGAGTTTTTGGCTCAAGGGGATGGCTCAGTGCTGTCCTGGGAACAAAAGAATGAGATGCTATGGCATCATCAAGCCTGGCTCGGGAGGGACTTTTGAATCAGGGCCTGTACCAACAGCCCTACTAGTTGCCAGAGTATTGAAATGCTGCTGTGTCAGTTGTTCTAAGCACCCCCTCTACCCTGATTGCCCTGACACCAGTCCCTACCCTATGGCTGAGGCTAGCATTCATTCTGAATGGCAAAGACCCAGGCTGTCCCAGTTGTTAAATATTTTGAATGTCACCACTGTGGAGCCCCACAGCTCACTCCCACAATCAGCATGGGTTTTTGCTCCCACCCATCCAAGGCCTCTGAGTTCAGAAATGCCAGACGCTCAGCAAATTCGGGTTAAGCTGGCCTTGCTGCTGTGTTCAGCGAGCTGCACCGCCTGGAGAATAATAGCAGCTCCCAGGATGTCAGGAAAACAGCCCCTGTTGATTTTCCAGCCCTTGAATAGCAGCTTCGTGAAAAACGTTTCTGATTTGTGCAGAGCGTCTCCCCTAGCCCCGGCACCCCAGAGGAGGGTGTAATGCTTCTTTTCATGTGGCAGGATCATCTGTGACCAGCATGGGTTCTTTCTGTCAGATATTACGAGTGGTTATTACCAAGGCAGCCTAGCTGCCGTGCAGGGCTCGGCCCTCACCCGGGGTCTGGTGAGGCGCTGCTGTATCTGAATTTCTTCATCTACAAGATCTGAATCCAATCTAGTTGCTGTGAGCCTGTTCGTGTAGCAGAAGAGAGGAGGGAGGTGAGGGGGATGGGATGGGGGAGGCCCACGTGAGGTCGCTCATCCTTCCGGGAGGTTTTGCTGGTTAATGAAATCTCTGATTTGTTGGCTGGGGGAGGACCCCTTTGGCTGACGTGAAACAGCTGATGGGGACATCTCAATGGCATGTCAGGATGCCAAATGGTGACAGTTTGGACCTGCACCAACGAAACAGGGTATTTTCCACCCTGATTGCCTCTAGTTCAAACGAGTGGGCTTATTTGAATCAGGTGGATCTGGGAAACAATCAGAGGAAAAAGCAGAGGCAGCCTTCAGCGCTGTGTGTGCATGGGCGTGTTTGTGGTGGCGGGCCATCATTTATAATTCTACATTTATAGAATCCATGGTGCTGCGTGTGTTTTTAAGCTTTATTTGAATCCTGATGTTCTATAGACAGGCCAATTATTTCTCCCCTGAGGAATGCAGGCCCCAGAAGAATGGGGCCTGAGCCCCTGCCTGGGGTCTGCTGCTGAGTTTTGTGCAGGAGGAATATTTCTCAGGCAGGAGCCCGTCTTCCCATAGAGTTTCCCTAGTCCTGTGCATGCTGAGCCTAGGCTAGGCATCCATGCTTCCTTCACTATCTGGGGGAAGTAATTGGGAAGGGCATTTTAAAAAATAAGGTTCCTGAAACACATGCTGCTGTTCTGAAAGGTCCTTCAAAAGCACAAGCGTGTTGACTGCCTTAACTATGGTTTTGAGAGAGAGGATTAGGAAGAATCTGGCCCTGACTCATCCCTCCACTTATCGAGACCATCCCAAGGATGGGGGTGAGTGGAAAGGGTGCTGCCATGGGGGAAGAAAAAGTGCCTTTAGCAAGGAGAGCCTTTCTACTTGGATTTATTTCAAGTGAAAATCTATGGCTTTTCCCCTGGGTTAACACCTACCCCAAACATATCAAACTGTGTGTTGATAAGTTGATCAGTTGAAATCACACAGCATTAAGTCTGTACAAGGAAGCCAAGATCTGAACACTCTGAAGCTAGCCATATAAGCAAGACCTACCAAGAAGGGTGAGGTGGATCGAGAGGGAGCTCCTGGATGCCCCTCCTCCACTCTGGGCAGGGCAGGAAGTTCAGCTGTGCTCCAATCTTTCTC
This sequence comes from Macrotus californicus, assembly GCA_007922815.1. Classification (NCBI taxonomy): domain Eukaryota; kingdom Metazoa; phylum Chordata; class Mammalia; order Chiroptera; family Phyllostomidae; genus Macrotus; species Macrotus californicus. Next base: position 4,158 of record VMDR010013027.1, on the reverse strand, counting down.
TAGGTGCTGGGAAAGTCAGATACCTTGCCTGCAGGATTGCCAATCCCTTTCAGGGTGTCAGGGAAGAGAGGGACAGGTAAGTCTGTTGTCTTTCTGAATGCTGGGAATCTTACAGTACCAGGAGTGTTCTACTGGGCAGATACCCTGTTTTGGGTGCTGTCTCTGGTGGTATGGCCAGAATAGAGTGCTTCTCTCCCAGCCATGTTTTTCATTAATTCATCTTGTTTTGATCATCCCTGTGTAACCAGCACTGAGCAAATGAATGGGGCATGGCCCTGCCATCCAGGAGATTGAGATGGGGGGGTAGATGTTAAGGATGGTAAGACACACAGGGCTGGATGTCAAGTGCCCAGGGTCATAGCTGAGAGAGAGATAGATCCTGTCTGGGGGATGGGGAGGTGTGAGTGAGTGGGGAAAGTACATCACGAAGCCGACTTTGGCTCTAGGCCTTGAAGAATAAGGATTTCACAGTGGAAAATGACATTCCAGGCGTTAAGCATGAAGGAATCGTTTGGCGATGAAGAAGGGAGAATCGCTCTAATTATAACTGACACAGTGATTTAAACATTTATCACTCCAACCACACAAATATACACGCACATACACACTCATAGCACAAACAGCAAGGAGGGGGCACCCTGGGGGCTCTACCTTCAACTACAGTTGCAATCATTCTTATTGAAGAGAACTATGCTTTTCCCAAACAAGTCTAATGTCTGATGTCACACAGTACACTGCTATACCACACAGACCAGTGACCTGTGGTCTGTGGTCAAGGGATGGCCTCAGGGCTTCCAAGGTTTCTGACATAGATAAAGACACCCTCTCTCTGATCTCAGGAAATTCTGGTTACTATTCTTCCCTGAGCTCTATCTGAGTCAGGATCCACAGGAAGCAGGCTCTGGTTTGAGGTATTAGGGGTGTAGGGAGGAGTGTTCCCAGGAACAACACCATTAAGGTAATATAGGAGGCAGGACTGGGCAGAGGGGAAGTTGAAGTGGGATGTGATTGCATCAGAGGCTCAGTTGATCCCATAAGGATCTCTGGGGCTGGGATAGCCCTGCAGAGCTGTCCTGAAATTGAATCAAGGAGGTGGGGCCTTATACATCAGCCTTGACCAGTCATTGGTAGCCAGCTGCCATCGAAGAGGGGATGTGATCTTGGATGAAACCGACTCTGTTGGCCTGAGCAATTCTATCAGGAAACCTGGCTGAGGGTTCAGTAGCTGACACCCTGGCAGCTGGAGGAATGCAATCCACAGCCAGGAAGGGGAGATCTGGGAGGTGCTTTACAGAAAGTATTTGGGATGTCTCTATAGAATCTGCTGCTTTAGATCAAGGCCTCCAGGTGAGGGAACAGAGGATCCACACTAGCCTTCCAGTCCACAGCAGGCTTGTACATGCTGGTTCATGTCCTTGTCCCAGAGCCCTGAGTAACCTCCAGGCACCTTTAGTAACTCACAGAGGCACACACAGACATGAGTGCTCACCATGTATCTGGTTTTTGATTAGGCTTTTTTTTTTTTGCTATTAATGGGTTTTATTTTTTAGAACAGTTTAGGTTCACAGAAAAATTGAAAGGAAGATATAGAGATTTCCCATATATCCTCTATCCCCACACACCCACAGCCTCCCCCGTTATCATCATCCCTCACCAGAGTGGTACTTTGTCACAATAGATGAATCTACTTTGACATGCCATTAACACCCAGAGTCCATAGTTTACATTAGGCTTCACTCTTGGTATACATTCTATGGATTTGGACAAATGACATTTATCCATCATTACAGTATCAGAGTATCTTCACTGCTCTAAAAATCCTCAGTGTTCTGCTTATTTATCCCTCCTTCTCCCCAACACTGGCAAACACTGATCATTTCACTGTCTACATAGATCTACTTTTTCTATAATGTCATATAAATGTAATCATATAGTATGTAGCCCTTTCAGATTGTCTTCTATCACTTGACACATAAAGAACAGAAGAGTTTTGTGTGGGAGGTAAGGCAGGCAAGTTATCCCAAATCACTCTAAAACCAGGAAATTGATTCTTCTGCTGGGGTCAGGGAGGAGTGGCATGAATTGGGGGAAGGTCAGACTGAGGAGAAGCAGGTCTGTGACTTCCAGGGCAACTGGAAGATTAGGGAAATTATCAGACTTGTTTCCAATGCACAGAAATAAGGAGGATCCAGCTGCATTGGTGGCCACTCTATGTGAGTCTCCTGAATTATAAGGTGCAATGCAATCACTATTCAGGGCAGTCTTATGATACTTTCTTCCCATGTCTACAGTCCTCTCAATCTCCTGGGCCACCAACCCTGGAACAAGCTAGGGCAGATTTCTCCACTACCTTTGGGGCCCAAAGTCTCCTCCCTGGCCATTCCTCTGCCCCATTCCCCATTGATCCCCTGGGTCTAGACACCTCTCCTTTAGGGCCTCCAACCACAAAAGGCTGATCTAACCCTCTTTTTCACATAATTGAGCTTGCTTATCTACAACTGGGCCAAGACTTTTAAATCACAAAAATCCCTTTATATGCTGACTTTATGAGGCCCACATTGGTCGGGGTCTCCTCATTTTTTTATCCTTAAACATGAAGACTAATTCTATCCAGCCTGGTGTGATGTCTTGCCTCAGTGGTGGCTCACACTACCCCAGAGAGCCTGAGAATTTTCTGCATACTTCTCTGGATACAGTAGAGGTAAAAACACAAGTTTAATCTCCAACAGGACATTCTGCTACAACCTCTTGTCTCAAAGGTTAGGGTGTTACAGGAGACATTTGTGGCATAGAAGATGCAATAACAAGCACTGTTTTCATTACATATCTAATATCTTCTGTGAGGATTGATGGGAATGACAGCACTTGAGATGGGCACTGTGATGTACCCCCATTAGTGAATGACTGGTTGACTCAGCTGCTGTGAGTCATGTTGAGTCTTCTGCATCTTCAGGGACTGCCTCAGCAGTAGGGACCCTAGCTCAAACCTGATCCTGGGGCAGCTCATGTCCAATGACTAGTCAATGTGACAGTGTAAAGGTCTGGCTATTTCAGCTCATTGGGGGACAAGTCTGAATGGCCATTCCAGTTCCAGAGTTCCCTGTGGAGCTGAGGTCTTAGCTCTCTTTTACTAGCAGTGTCCTGGGCCCCTCACTTTTGGATGACTTTGCAAATAACTTACACCCACTTTGCTTCCATTTTTTCTCATCTCCAATCCTGCTCCAAGGGGCCCTCTCCTTGATTTCCTGGGATTGCCTGTTGGGTACCAGTGTGTTATAGTTCTGCTTAGAATTTGCAACAACAGTTCATGGAATGTATGGCAACAGGTTTCCTGTTGTCAGTGGAAAATATTCACTATTTCTTAGCAATCACTTTATGTGAATACAGTTATGCACTGCATAATGATATTTTGGTCAACGATGAACTGCATATATGATGGTGGTCCCCTGACATTATAATGGAGCTGAAAAATTTCTATCATTTAGTGTGGTTGTAGTCATTGTAACATCATAGCACAACACATTATTCATATATTTGTGGTGATGCTTGTGTAAATAAACCTACTGCACTGACAGTCACTTAAGAATAGAGCACATACAATTACGTGCAGTATATAGTACTCAATAATGATAATAAAGGACTGTGTTACTGGTTTATGTATTGACTATAATATACTTTTAATAATTATTTTAGAATGTAGTCTTTCTACTTATAAAAATATTTGCTTTAAAACAGTATGTCGTGTTACCCCAGCAGCAGCCTCATACATTTTGCATTTACTATGTCTCTTGATTGCATCATTTTCTCTTGTGCTTGGTTTAATCTTGTGTGGTTTTATAAATTTAGTGTAGCCAAACTGCACAGTGTTTATAAAGTCTACAGTAGTATACAGTAATGTCCTAGGCCTTCGTGTTCACTCACCACTCACTGACTGACTCATTCAGGGCAACTTCCAGTCCTACAAGATCCATTCATGTTTAAGTACCCTATACAAGTGTACCATTTTTATCTTTTACCATATATTTACTGCACCTTTTCTAAGTCTAGATATGTTTAGATACCTAAATACCATTGTGTTATAGTTGCCTACAGTTTTCAGTACAGTAACATGCTGTATTGAAATAATAGCTTGTAGCTTGTAGCAATAGTGTATAACAC
>VMDR010013026.1:0-25601 GCA_007922815.1 Macrotus californicus | reverse complement strand
CTTTATTTGCTATGAATTTTTCTCCAGGAACTGCTTTGACTGTGTTCCATAGATTTGGGTCATTATCTTTTCATTTTCATTTGTCTCAAAGTATGTGTTGATTTCTTCCCTGATCTAGTTGTTAACCCATTCATTATTTAGTAGCATGTCATTTCACTTCCATGTGTTTGCATATTTTTCAATTTTCTTCTTGCAATTGATTTCTAGTTCATAACATTGTTACTGGTGAAGGTACTTGATATGATTTCAGTCTTCTTACATTTTTTGAGTCTTACCTTGTGGTCTAACATGTGGTTTATCCTAGAAAAATGTTCCATGTTCACTTGAAAAGAAAGACATTAGTTAAATGTCTTTAGTTACAGGAGTTCTGTTCAGCTAGTCTTCAGGTGGTTCTCAATGATGGCATGGTGTAATTTCATTGTCGTTTTGATGTGGTTGTGAGATGAGGTGAACACAGTATGTACCTACTCTGCCATCTTGACCAGAAAGGAGCCCTTTCAGTTTTAAAGTGCTTTAAATACTATCCTTAGAAACGTGGCTGACTTTTAGAGAAATCATGATCAGCACAGCACCCGTTCTATAGTACCCATTGATTCCTGATTTCGGTCCTTTTACTTCTTTAATGACACGGTTCTCTAGTCTTTTAGATGCCATGAGCTCCCCATGCTGTAAAAGTTTCCTTGCCAGCCTACTGATAAAGTCAGCATAAAAAAGGACTTAATAGTTTACATTTATCCTTTGATCTAATGCCTGATTAAACTCAGTAGTAAATGAAATACATTGTTGTTATTATATCAAAAAGATAGGATTTTAGTATTTAATGCAGAGGGATCTGCTATCTAGGTGTAAAAAGGCATTTGTTCATTCAACAAGGATGGAGCTACTTATTGATTCAACAAGTAATTTTCAGGCCCAACCCATGCCAGGAGCAGGCCAGGCACTGGGAATACAGTAGAACAAATTGAAGTGACTGCCCTCCTGGAGCCTATACTGTAGCGGGAGGAAATGGACTATAAGCAAGCACATTATAATCTATCTGCAGATAAAGTATTATAAAGCAGGGGGCTGGGCTGGGGAGTAGTGGGATGAGAATTTCATTCAGGGGATCAGGGACCGTCTTACTGAAAGTGAGAGATGTGCAGGAAGGAAATGGGGATGTAAGGCTCGTGGGGGTGAGTGTTCTGGGCAGAATAAACAGAACACACTTGTATAAAGGCCCTGTGCAGGAGCATTATACTTGGCATATTTAAGAACAGCCATTAGACCAGTATAGTAGTTGCTCATTTAGTGAAAGATGAGCATTAGGAAGTGAAGTGGAAGACAAATGGGTGAGTTCAGATCATGCAAATCATGAAGTTAACATGACAACCCCATGTAGACCGTGACCAGCACTCTAACTTTTAATCTGGACTGCCCTGGAGCTGGCCAAGAGTTTTGAGCAGAGGAGCAAGGTGTTATCACTTGACCTGGATTGTTTTCTTTCCCATAATACTACCAGTTATGCCTGGCACACAGTACGCGGGCAAAAATTTGACCCAATGATTCTCATTATTTTTGTTCAGTTTCCTGTATGATTACTGGGCAGCCTGGAAGGGACTGTTTTTCTGGTACTGAAGTCTCTGTGAACGTAAGTGGTCCATGGTACTATTTTTTTAGCTAATAGCAATATGAATTACATTTTGTCCAAACCACCAAGCCACCTGCTCCCATGATGGGGACGGATCCCTTTGTGAGGCTGCTCAGAAACTCAGAAAGTGACCTATCAGCTGATCTGAAGTGATCTCCTGGGTCCCCCTGCCTGCTACCTGCATGAAGAAAATAATACCTTTTCTTTCTGTTCAACTTGAAAGCAAATATAGCTGTTATAGTTTTTTATTGTTTTCAGATATTTAATTTTCATTATTTTTAACCCCAGGAGATTATAGGTGTTCACAAGGCTCTTTGCAGATATTAAAAGGAAGATCAATAGAACCTTACTGTTGCGTGCTCCCCCCACTGCCTCCCGGCTTTTGGTAGTCTATCAGGAACACCCACATAATTACTTGGTATTTGGCATTACTAGGTTCCAGCTTGTTTGCAGCAAGCCTCTTTTAATCTCTTCTAAGACTGTGGAATCATGATGGGTTGGCTTCTAATCCTGCCTCCTTTCTCTTCTAAATGCATGTGTGCTGTGACATTTAATTGATGCCTGTAAGTAGATAGAAATTCCTGTCTTTAGAAGTAGCTTGACATCTTTTAGCTTAAAAAGGAAAACAATTTATACATGTGTGGGATCAGGACAGTTTATGAAAGTTGATGGTAGCGTGGTGCAGCCAACACAACTTTCTGCGCTGTCCAATATGGTGGCCACTAGCAACGTGTGACTAATGAGCACTTGAAAGGACTTAAATTTAAACATAAATAGTGACATGGGAGCAGTAGCTACCATACTGGACAGTATAGATTTGATGGGTCGAAGGGGTTGTCTAGAGGAAGTCCGCAGGCTGGATGACAAAAGTGAAGCCACAGGCTCTTTTCATTTTTGAGCTATCCAGTTGCCTACAAAAGAGACCTGAGTACCTACCTTAACTTCCCATACCCAATAAGTAAATCCTTGTAAGTCTACCTTCTTCTTTTTCTCTCATTTGCGTACTTTATTCCACCTTTGTCATCACTGCTTAGTCTCTGTTGCCATTTTCTCTGTAGGAACCTGGGCACTAGCTTCTGATGATTTCTTAAGTCTCGATTCTTGTCTTCCTTGCAGTCAACCCCTCCTCCCTGTTGCAGCCAATGTGAACTCTGCTCAGGATTAAACCCCTGATGAGTCTCCCCTTTTCCCAGGATGAAGCTCAAAGTCCTTAGCTTTAATGCACACAATGGTTCTTTTTGTTTTACGAGTTGTGAGACTCTGGCCCTTTTGGTGTCAGGTGAATGTAAGTCTTACTAATGATGTTTTTATGTGGAATTACATGTGGGTGCACATTATCTTTTTAGTATTAGAGCTTTTAAAAATCTGCCACTTTCTGCTCTCCAAAGCACATGCATGCCAGTGCAAATAACCATTCTCACCTGACAAACCAAATAGCTGCAGGCAGCCAGCCTCTCCTACTCGTTCACCTTTGCTCCCTCACCTGGTTACCCACTCACCCCCGCCCCTTGTTCACCTGGCTGACACCAGCCTCATTAAAGACTAAGCTTAGACATTCCCTCTTCTAAGAAGCCTTTCTAAGAATTTGTTAGGTGCCCCTTCCGTGATCTCCCCAGCTCCTTGGGAGGATGGCTGGTTAGTGGGGGGGGGGGGGGGGGGGGGGGGGGGGGGGGGGGGGGGGGGGGGGGGGGGGGGGAGGGGAGGCACAGGGCGAAAGAAGGCTGTCTTGTGATATCTGTTTAGCAGTTGGTCTCCCGGGGCAACCTGAGGCACAGGGGCCAGAACTGTTTCATGCCTTACCCCCAGGGCCTAGGTCAGTGCCTAATCCATTATAAATACTCGATATCTGTTGAATGCGTTAATCTGATAGTCACGTACTATCATGCGGGGGAGTTTTCCAGGACCATCCCCCGCCCCTGCTACAAAAGTAACCAGTTAAAACCAAACTCTCTATATAGGCTGTGATTTTATATACATTTTGTGGAACTAGGTCATACATAGTTTGGAACGCTCTTGCTTTTCTCTTTCCTGAATCACGTCCCTGGTTCTCCACCTGAGGACTTCTTAGTTGACCGCCGCCAGCTTCATTGGTGGCTACTGTCTTGTCCCAAAAGCATCAGACGTGGCTCAGGGATTAAAAAAACATGCAAGGTTCCTCCTTTCTGCTACCCCACATGCTCCTGGGAAAAGATAAATAATCATGCACTCAAGAAACACAGTACTTTCAGGTAGGGAAGCAGCAAATGAAATAGACCGGCCAGACACTCACTGGATGTCAGACACTTTTTTAAGTGGTTTGCATGTATTAATGTCTTTAATGCCCAGCAAAGCCTGTGTCCTTCACTTATCCTCAGGAAACTGAGGCACAAAAGGTCCAGTAACTCAACCAAGATCACAGGTCTCCCAGGTAGTGGAGCCAGAATGTGAACCCAGACATTTGGTTCCCATCGGTAACATGACCACACCACTGCCCACAATTGTGATACGGGAGGAGGAGGGGTGTTTTTAATTAGATAGTCAGGGAAAACCTTTCTGAGAAGGTGAATTCAGTCTTACAGAGAGCTTGGGGTTTACTGCGTTCCTGCTGGAGAAAGCCCCAAACAGGTTTGGCAAGTTTAAAGAACAGCAGAAAGACCTCCCTGCTTAGAAAGTATTAAAGAAGGGGGAAGGGCGTAGTGGTGAGAGATGGAGTCAGAGAGGGTATCAGAGCGTCTCTCCTGATGGGGCTGGGTCCAAGTGAGGGTGGCAGTCATTAGGTAAATAAACAGCCTATTGGGTAGCAAAAGTACGGTGTTACCCACAGTCTTCGTTGTTGAGGGATCCATGTAAGATATTATCTGTAACCTCAGTACCCATGTTCTCTTAGCTATGGTTGCAGAAACAAACAAAACTCTCTTTGGCAGAAGCTAAAGAACTCAGCATCCTGCCGCTGATTTTCTTAATGTGATCTTGGTAAACCACTGATATGCAGCCTGAAATCTCTGATTAAAGGAGACATGACAGGAAAAGCAATTCACTTCCAAATGCTTTGCACTAGAAGAATGGGCTGGGGAGTGAACTGCAGGCAGCGTATGAAGCAAGAGCAGCTGAGTTAGGACGGAGCTGTCCTTGTATGCACACACTTGACTGGAGCCCTTGGAGATCGCTTCCAAGCACCTAGCCGGCTGTTTTTATCAGCACTCAGGAAGCTGGCACAGACTTGGTTTGAAGTACAACTTACCCCAGGACAAGTGTGGCCAGAGCCATCTGACATTTTCAGTAACTTTGCAAACTGCTCCATGACCCATGACAGACTAATATGTAACTATTGACATCAGATGGAAGTGACCCAACATTTGGCGAGAAAGCCACTTCTCGTCTTCCTGCCACACTGTGGGAAGAGAGCTTGCATGACAGTTGGATAAGCCAAGGAAACTATGAAAGCCTGAGGAAAAAACTTGGAAATCCCCACACATATTTAATTAATCCCTCTGTTATATGTTAACGAGTTAACAGCATATGCATTGGCCTGACATCCTATCTTATTTATGTCCTTCTTTCCCTGAATCTGGATGGAGGGTATTAGTTTAATTTAATGCAAATGGCCCTTGGCTATTTTTGCCGCCAGGCTCCCCTCCTCCATCCCCAGCATCTGTGTGGAGTAAGTCATTTGGATGCTACAGGAGGCCAGTTCGGTTCACAGAACAGAAATGTTTACCCGTTTGCAGGCTTCTGTAGTTTGTCTCTGCATGAAGGCACCCGAGTATTTGCAAACTAACAGACTTCAGGGTGAATAAACTATGCTTCTGCAACCTTCTAAGAAAGCTGTGTTTGTCTGCTGGCCCCATGCAGACGGTGATCATTTATTAATCTCTTAATGAATGCCTGTCACCAGAGTGTACTTTACCTGATATAATCCCAAACAATGCTAAAAAGATAGAATTCTCTGTCATTGTCATTTTACATGTGAGGGAACTAAGGCTGGGGGCAGGGGTGGGGGGGGTTTGTGGTGGGCAAGGCCGGTGATGCAAATGGTGTAAGGTTACAAAGATTTTAAGGTGTGGAGTCAGAACTTGAACCTAAGTCCAGACTCTAAATCTCAATTCTTTTACCCTTGGCTCAATATAAACTCATTTGTAAGCAGATACTTTTTGTTCAGTAATTACATTTGTTGAGTCAGCGCTGTGCTCAGTGATCTGGCAGGTAAAAAAGAAGGAAAAAGAAACGTCTCAGTGAGATATGACTCTTATAAAAGCAATGCATCGAATATAGGGTTGAATTAGGGCAGAGGGCACAAAGCCAAATGTCCACAGGCCCCAGGCCAGTGATATAAGGAGGGACGTGGGGCGGTGGGGAGTGGCGGGCACTGCGAGGAACCGGAGAGCATATGCGAGACCCATAGCGGGCAGCCTTAGCTGATGCCCAGTGGTTGTACAAACAAAACAGAATTTCTGACTTCTCTTGAAAAATGGAATGAAATGACAATATTGGGTTCAAATTCCTGTATGTAAAAACCAGTGCTAACATGGAGTTGAACAACAAAACCTCCTGACGGGGAGCGATGTCGGCAAGGTGGCAGAGCAGGAGTCTCCATTGCTGGTCCCCTCCTAGAAACATCGATTTGAATCGCCATTCACGCGTGAAAAAACCTTCACAACAGCTAAGCTAAGTGAATGAAAGACTTTAACAAAAGACTGGAAACTGTAAAATAATAAGAGAATAGAGGGGAAATGCTTCTGTATTCATTGTTCTGGGCAGTGAATTTTGGGACACGACCCCAAAAGCACAGGCAACAAAAGCACAAATAGACATACATAACTGTGTCTGACTAAAAAACATCTACACAGCAAAGGAAACAATAAACAAAGTGAAAAGACAACTTATAAAATGAAAGAAAATATCGACATACTGCACATCTGATAAATGGTTAATTTCCAAAATGTATAAGGAACTCAACGGCAAGAGAATTAATACCCTGCTTTAAAAAAAAAAGCAAAGGACCTGAATAGATGTTTCTCAAAAGAAGGCATACAGTGGCCAAAAAGGGATGTGAAAAAACGCTCAGCATCACTAATCATCAAGGAAATGCAAGTCAAAACCACAATGAGGTATCACCTGACACCTGTTAGAACAGATATTATAAAATAGACAGGAGGAGATAAATATTGGGAAGGACACTTGTACATTATTGGTGGGAATGTACAGTCATTTTGGAAAAAAATATGGAGATTTCTCAAAAAAAAATAGAACTACCATATAACCCAATAATTTCACTTAAGGGGATAGAGCCAAAGGAAACGAAATCAGGATCTCAAAGAGATATCGGCACTTCCTTGTTCAGTGCAGCGTTATTCACGAGAGCCAAAATACGGGGTCAACTGAGGTGCCCATCACTGAATAAGTGGATGAAAAAATGTGATATACATATATACTGGAATATTATTCAGCCATTAAAAAAGGAGAAATCCTCTCATTTGCAGCAGCTAGGACGAGCATTAACACTAAGTAAAGTAAGTCAGACCCAGAAGGACAGATACTGCATGATCTCACTTACATTTGGAACCTCAAATGGTCACACTCACAGACCGGGAGAGCAGAATGGTAATTGCCAGAGACTGAAGGGTGGGGAAATGGGAAGGTGCTGGTCAACAGGTACAGACTTTCAGTTATACAGGGTGAGTGAGTTCTGGAGATGTCACGTGCACTGTGGTGACTACAGCTAATAATACTGTGTTGTACGTATGGTATACTGTGGTATGGCTCAGTGGGTTTTTGCGTCGTCCCACAAAGCAAAAGGTTTCCTGTTCAATTCCCAGTCAAGGCACATGCCTGGGTTGCGGGCTCAGGGGGTGCATGCGAGAGGCAGCCAGTCAATGATTCTGTCACACCTCGATGTGTCTACATTTTTAAACTTGATATTCAGCCAGGCTAAAGACGGGCTGTGAGGCCCCTCACTGGCTTCTGATGCTGTGCAGCGCCATCAAGAAGCACATTTACTGCTGTGTGTGCCAGGCTACCATGCAAGCCAGCCATCCTGGGCAGAACGTGTGTTCTGCATCACAGTGAACAGCCTGTGTGTCATCTCCACTCCTAAAAGGAATAAAATGGCAGAGGTAGACGGGCCCTTAAATTATCACGTCTAATCTCTTCATTAAGTAGGTGAGAAAACAAAATGCTAGGCAAGAGTGATCCATTGCTCAGCAGTTGTGAGACTTGGGGCTGTTACTTTGTTCTTTCTGGATCCCATTTTCTTTGTAAAATCAGGGGGATGAAGTACGTGATTGCTAACATCCCATAATCCTGTGATTATTTTCCTTGGTTTTACCTTACGGCAGGGAGCTAGGAGGGGCAGGGGAAGGAGAAATAACTGAGGACAGTTGGGCCCAGCTGTTCCCAACATGGTGTGCATCTCTGGCCCCTGTGCGCCACACCTGGGAGGGCTCAGGCAGTCTTGTCAGTCACCTAGGCCCTCGGTGCGGCTACCCAATGGGCGCACGCCACGTGGTGAACTTCATCACATCTCCAACAGCTGCTTACTGGCGTGGCTTCCCGCTCCAGCTGTCTTTTTAAAAAATGAACGCTGTCAGTTCCAAGGTAGGCAGGGCAAGGTAGGGTGGAGGGCTTGACATAACCCATCACCACTACAGACACAAGTATAAACATATGTCTCCCCGATGCCGCGCACCGGCAGGCAGCAGCCTTGGAAATGGAGGGGCGCCGTCGATTTCAAAACCAATTGCTCCAGCATCTTGCAAATGTATCACACTATTTATGCAGCTCCAGCTGAGTCACAGGACCCGTGTCAGCTGTTCCTCATAGAAACATCACTATTTTCGGCAAATGTATATTAAACCAACTATGTAAATTCCTTCCTGTCCAAACTCAGGAACCAAATAAATTTGGATAGTGAGAGCTTAAATAGCGACAGACAACAATAATGTGTTGATTATTGATTTTCATATAGCAAGGAGTTAGAGTTTTGATAGCAAGGGATACTAATTTTATATGAAAATATTCACCGTAATTGAGTTGATACTGAGAGTTTATTTTTTCCTTCTTTAATTATATTTTTCCGTGATAGTTTACATTCAGTACTATTTTGTACTAGTTTCGGGTGTACAGCACAGTGGTTAGGCAGTCACATACTTTACAGAGTGGTCCCCCTGATACTTACCCACCTGGACCCACACATAGTTACTACAATACTATTGACTATATTCTCTATGCTGTACTTTATATCCCCGTGACTACTTTGTAACTACCAGTTTGTATTTCTTAATCCCTTCACCTTTTTTACCCAGTTCCCCAACTTTCCCCCCTCCTCTGGCAACCATCAGCCTGTTCTTTGTGTCTGTGAGTGTGTTTCAATTTTGTTTGTTTTGCTCTTTAGATTCCACATCTAAGTGAAATTATATGGTATTTGTCTTTCTCTGACTGACTTATTTCACTTAGCATAATACCCTCTGGCTTTATCCATGCTGTCCCTCATGGTGAGGTTGCATCCTTTTTTCATGGCTAAGTAATATTCTGCTCCATGTCTGTACTACAGCACTTTTTTATCCGCTCATCTATTGATGGGCACTTGAGTTGCTTCCATATCTTGGCTACTGTAAATAACGCTGCAATGAACAGAGGGGTGCAGATACTCTCTCAAATTAGTGTTTTGGGTTTCTTTGGAAATGTACTTAGAAGTGGAATCCCTGGGTCATGAAGCAGTTTTATTTTTAATGTTTTGAGGAGCGCCCCCCATATTGTTTTCCGTAGTAGCTGCACCAATCTGCATTCCCATCAAAGTGCATTCCCCACCTTCTCGCCACCACTTGTTTGTCAATTTATTGGTGATGGCCGTTCTGGCAGGTGTGAGGTCATACCTCATTGTGGCTTTAATTTGCATCTCTCTGACAATTAGTGACATTGAGCATCTTTTTATGTGTCTATTGGCCAGCTGTAGGTCTTCTTTGAAGAAGTGTCTACTCAGGTCCTATCCATTTGGTAATTGGATTCTTTCTTTCAGTGTTCAGTTGTATGAGTTCCTTACAAACTTTGGATCTGATGTATCATGGGCAAATATCTTCTCCCATTTGGTGGATTTTCTTTTGGTTTTGTTGATGGTTCCCTGTGCTGTACAAAAACATTTTAGTTTGATGTTGTCCCATTTGTTTTCCTTTTGTTTCCCTTGTCTGAGGAGATATAGCAGGAAAAAAACATTGCTAAGAGAAATGTCAGAGATTTTACTGCCTGTGTTTTTTTCCGAGGAGTTTTATGGATTTGAGTCTTATATTTAAGTCATTAATTTTTTTAGTTTATTCTTCTATATGGTATAAGAAGATGATCTAGTTTCTTTTTTTTTTTTTGCTTCTATCCAATTTTCCCCACATCATTTATTGAAGAGACTGTCTTTACCTCATTATATGTTTTTGCCTCCTTTGTAAAATAATTGACCATGGAGGTGTGGGTTTATTCCTGGGCTCTCTTTTCTGTTTCATTGATCTATATGTCAGTTTTTACGACAGCTGTTTGGATTACTATGGCCCTGTAGTATAGTTTGATATCAGGTAGTGTGATACCCCCAACATGTTCTTTTTTCTCAGCTTACTGAGACTGCTCAGAGCTTTTGTGGTTGCATGTAAGTGTTTGGATTATTTGTTATAGTTCTGAGAAATATGCCATTGGTATTTTCATAGGAACAACATTGGATTTATAGATGCTTTGGGTAGTATGGACATTTTAATGATGTTAATTCTTCCTATCCATGGGCACAATATGTGCTTCCACTTAATTTTATATTCAGAGTTTAGATTTTTGTATTTGAATATCTATATATATAATAATAAGGCTCTTCAAAAAAGAAATTTGAAGCAAAGGTGGCATAGTAAGAGTCGACAAACTGGATATTAGCTAATACGTGCTCTTCATATAATTTTCTAGTCTTGTCTAAATTTTTTGGCATATTTCACGATAATACCAGGAAAAAGATAGTATCAAATTAGTTTATCTTTCACTGTTACAGGAGGCATAGAGTGCCTACAACTTGGGTCCAGCCAGTTTTCTATAACAGATTGGTTCTTACAGCTTTTCCCTTCAAACCCTCCTGCTGCTGTTCCTCACTGTACAAGAGTTTGAATATTATTCTCAGGGGTGATGTTGTACTCCCACATGATTCTGTATATTTCCTATTCACTCACGATGATTTAAATGTCATGCCAGTGCCATCTGAATACCGAGGGCACAGAGTCTAGTAAAACACCATCTCCCCTTTGCGGGGATTTACATGACACAGAGAGAGGATAAAAGACCACTTTGACAAGTGCCTTGGCAAAGCACAGGATGGTAAAAGCAGCCTACTCAAGGGGAATATAAGTCAGGATGATGAATCAGGACAGGATGTAATGTATCTGATTAATTGGTTATGTTTGTCTCCTGTAGTAGAAGCATCCTTAAGTTCAGCCATCAACGTCTTGCTTGTTTTTATCTCCCTCAGCACCAAACATTCACCTTGTTTCTAGCTCATTCATTAATTCCACAGATATTTACAGAGCACCTATCATGCGCCAAACATTCACCTTATTTCTAGCTCATTCATTAATTCCACAGATATTTACAGAGCACCTATCATGCGCCAAACATTCACCTTATTTCTAGCTCATTCATTAATTCCACAGATATTTACAGAGCACCTATCATGCGCCAAACATTCACCTTATTTCTAGCTCATTCATTAATTCCACAGATATTTACAGAGCACCTATCATGCGCCAAACACTGGGCACACAAAAATGAGCAACACAGACACAAAGCTGTGGGCTTTATGGAGTGAACAGGAGAAACACATGAGCAGGCAGCACACGAGGCACCGCCGAGCAACGACAGGGGCTCTACGGAAAAAGGAAGCTGACTTACACGGAGAGCGACAGGGTCTGCTTTGCTCATGGGGTGATTTGAAGAATGGCCTCTGGGCAAAACTCTACACGCAGCGAGGTGTCTCGGGGAAGAACATTCTAGACCGGTGATTCTCAACCTTTTTCATCTCATGGCACACATAAGCTAATTACTAAAATTCTGCAGCACACCAAACAATATATTATTTTTTCCCAATCTGACCAAAAATAGGCATAATTTGGATTCATTCACACCAGATGGCTATTGTCATGTTGGCTGTTTTCATTTTTTTTTTTACCATCTAAGGGAGAAGACGTCAGTGCCCCTGACTCAATAGTCAGGTATTGCATGTTTTTGAAGTTCTTGTGGCACAGGGGTTGAGAATCGCTGCTGTAGACACAGGAAACAGCAATCACAAAGGTCCTGGTGTGGCAGCTCATGTCCTGTTGATGGAACAGCGAAGGAGCCAGCGTACCTGGACTTCAGTAAAAAGGGGTAGAAGATGGGTAGAAAGGCGACTGGGGGCTGGGTTTAGATTGAACTGGACTGCAGTGTTGTTTGAAGTCCATGTTCCTTGTTCCGGCGCTCCTCTTGTCATAAGTCAGCATGAATGTGGCCTGTTTAAAGTGATGCTATAGAAAAATAAACTCTGGTGCAGCAGAGGGTAGGCATTGCCCACAGGGAGATCAGACAGGAGGCCACTGCCTTACTCTCGGGCTGGGGTGACACATGACAAAGCTGGAATCAGAACACAGGGAAGGGCAGACGTAAGGGCTCAAGAGCTCAACTGTATTTTGAAATTTGTTAACATTGTTAACCGCATCATACCGCATTCGGTAGGATATTATTTAGAGAAAATGGAAATTTGAGGTTGGGAGCACAAATTTGGATTTTGAAATTGACATCTAAAAACACAGCCCTGGCAGATATGATTTCTGACTGTCTCCTCCCAGATGTACCCTCCTTCCAGAGGACGTTGACATGACACGAGACGAAGGAGGACTGTTATTAGCAGACACAGCACCAAAGCCTGGAATGATCTAGGGAGAGAGGCTGGCTGCCTGGTCTCATATGAAGTTCATGGAAAGTCTGGTTTCTATTAAATCCAGACACGCTAGCTATCTCGGCTTGGTCCCTCACAATTAACCAACAGCCTTTATGGCAGTCATGTGTTTTCCAAATGGAGTCCTTCCTTAAGCTTCCTTTGAAATGATCTGATCCTCAAGGAAAGGCTGGAGCAAAGAGGACTGTGTGGCGGCAGATTGTCAAGGAGCTCCTTCCTCCGTCTTCCCTAGAATAGAAAGTCTGCACGGCTCAAACTGCTGGGAAGAGTCATGCAGCTTTGACATCTGTCCTCATTGATTGTCAGGGCATGTTTAGCGATTGGAGGGGCAGAGAAGATGGGGTTTCACTTATTCCTCTCCCAAAGATGGGTTGAGTGCCTCTGACATACAGGACAGGCCTTGGCTGTTGCAAAGCAGAGTAGCCCAGCCATGCCCTGCAAGTACTTGCAATGCAATAGAAGCACAAAACCAGAGCAATGCGGGGTGAGTCTGAACTAGCTTAGTACTGTCCAGTCAGGCCACATTCCAGACAGCAGCTGAGCTGGCTATCTCCAGATCCACAAAGAAGCTTCCTCCATGACTGACGCTGTTGAACACCCACCCTTTGGTATGAAAATCGAGAGGGGAAACCAAAAGGATGACTCTGATTTTAGCATCACTTGACTTCATTTCCAGAAGGTCTGAGTTTCTGGGTGTGCCCAGTGTTCTTCCTTTCCATCTGAAATGGCAGTAAAGGGGAGTCGACAGGTTAGCACCTGCGTGACACCAGCCCACAGGTATTTTGTCCTCAGGTCAGATATGTGGGCTGCTAACCTACTTTGCCAAACAAAGTCGTATCCTCTCTGGAACCTTTCCCTTTTTTTTTTTTCAGTTTTATTGAGATATAATTAACAAAATCGTAAGATATTTAAAGTATGTAATATGATGATTTGAATTTAACTACATTATGAAAAGATTTTCCCCATCGAGTTAATGAACACGTTCTTCACCTCATATATTTACCTTTAAAAAAAATTTTTTACACATACATTCAGGTTCTTTCTTAGTGAGTTTTAGTTATAAATACAGTGTTTCTGGAACTTTTCTTGAATCCTGACGGGACGCGTATTTAGGGGTGAGGAGAGGCTGTGTCATACAGAAGGTCAATGAGAGTGCCTATCCAGCGGGACTGTGGTGCGAGTCAGATGAGATTTCAGAGAGGGGATGTTTTGCACACCGGAGCATGGGAAACTGAGAACAACCCTTCCGATTGGTGGAGGCAGTAAAGGAGGGTGGGGAGAAAAGGAGAGAGACGTCTATTGGTCATGATTAAACTACTTGGATTAGTTTATAAGTGCTAAGTCATAGACTTTTGGCTGCTTAAAAAACAAGATGAGCATTTGTGGATTTGTTTTTTGAAATTAATACTAAAATTTATATAATAGCCATGGTAAATATACCAACCATTTTGATATTGATACATTGTTTAAAAAATAAAAAGAGCTTTTTAGAAGTAAATGCCCTTCAGAGAATGGGCACAGGCATCTATTGGACATAATGGGCTCACACCTCTCCACCCAGTGTTCGGTTGTGAGCTGCTATATTCTGGTCTCACGAGACTTGGGCTGTTGAAGTAATTAAGAATTTATTTCAACAGAAACATTATTAATTAGCCAAATAAATGAGTTTCATCAGCATGTTATTAATATCTCTTGAGAGACACTAGAATGGCATCATCTAGACCAGCACAGACAATTAATAGCTTAAGTGCTTTGAAGAAGGACGGAGACGATCTGTCTTTGTGTCAATGGCCTAAACCTTCACGTGTGGTCAAAGCCATGTTGGTTGATACTGTTTTGGAGCCAAAATTGGTTAGTAAGTGAAAGAAAAGGATAGTTTGTTTTGCGACTACCGGAGTATTTGAAGGAGCTGAACACCCCAAGCTAGGGAAGAAAAAAAAAAGCCAGGCATTTCTAAGAACTGCTGAAGCAAGTATTTTGGACCTTCCCCCCACTTCATCCATCACTCTCAGCGTGACTCAGAAAGCCAAAGCCACTGAGAGTGCATGGAGACCCTACCTGCCTAGCTGAGGTCAGGGGTCACCTGGATAAACATCTTTGCCAGTGACGCAGCTGCATGGACCCCAGGCACAGTGCTCGGTGAGCAGCTGTTGAACAGCCTTGGAGGGATCTGCCCAGGTGTTCACTGGGAGCAGGTGGCCTTTACCCATCTGTCTAAACTGATGGCCAGCGTGGAATTTGAGAACTGTAGTCCGCACTCGTGGTGCATTCTGCCACACTTTCCAGAAAGTCTACTTTGCTTTGCTTTTTCTCCCAGCAGTAGCCATCCATTTATTTCTTTAAAGCCAATCAAACGTGTTCTTTTCCCCATGAAGCTGCCCGTTCACAGGAAACAGCAGGTGGATAAGAGATTGGGTCTTCGGAATGGATGAAAGCCGGCTTTAAATATTTTGACCCATGAACATTATGGATCCAAGTAGGGTCATTGAAGAGGAGCCGTCTAGTGACTTCCTCTCTGCCTGCCTTCTGTGTTGCTCAGGCCCTTCAGAACAACCCAACAAACAAGTCAAAACTAAAACCTAGAGTCTTTGGGTCGAGCAACAGTCCGAGGTTAAAAAAGAAAGAGGAATTATGATTTCTCCTCTGTCTTTATCTTCAGTTACATTTGCAAGAATTTCATTCATCTGTCTCTCTCCAGATCTGAAAACCTGTTGAGTCTTCTCACTGTTTTTCTCAATGAACAGTAAGAACACTTGGGCTACTTCCCAGAATTTCAGGTCCAGCCGAAGGGGGAAACTGTGATACAAACACCCTGTTAGGAAAAGGTGTGACTTCTCTGCTTGGTTCCCTCAAATAATCACATATAATAATCACAATAATAAACATGGGCTGAGTATCTTCTCTGTGCCAAGTACTGTTCTTAGCACTTACCATATTATTTAACCTCTAAAAATCCTCTAAGGGAAGTGCTGTTATTATTCCTATTTTACAAATCAGGGACTTGAGTACCTGAGAGGTTTATAAACTTCCCCAAGAGATAAGGGAAAGGATGAAAGGGGCACTTAACCATTACAGAATTCAAAATATTTGGTGGCTCTGACTAGCTTTGACCCCCTCTCTCACCAGGCTGTGAAAACTTTGGGGTTAATGACAATATCTGCTTCCATTCAGTTTAACTGGGGTTTTCAGGTTTTTGAAGGAAGATTATTGGGTATTCGAGTCTGGAAAACATAAATCTCTTTGTAAATCATATTTCTATTGTGAGTCCCATTGGTGGTAATAATGGTACCAATGAATGGATGGGAAATGACCGTTTTTTGTTGACACATATATGTTTCTGGTTTTTTCTCCCAAAGTTTGAGATTTCCCCCCTTTAACAGTAGGGAATCCTGAACATGCGTTCTTTTTTCAGTCTGCGTCCGTGTGTGAGGGCCTGTCCGAGTTCTCAGTTAAGCCATTTCCCCATCTGTAGATGCAGACGGCAAAAAGTTATATTTGTTTCTTAGACGGGTGTGCTTAGAGCTGAGGGTGTCACCAGTGTTGGTGTGCTCTCCGCGTAACGACATCAGGGTCTGTCCCCTCAGTCTGATCACAGGTCCAGATGGTCCTGCTTGTCCTCACCGGGGCTCAGTTTCACCCTCACGGCCCCCATGACCCTGTCTCAGCTGGCAGCCCAGGTGGAACTCCCTCCCCTCTCCTAAGCTGCATGTAGACAAGGGACACCAGTTACAGTCCCCAACACAGTGAAAAGATGTAAATGTTTTGGGGGAGGGGGATGTTGGGGGGGGGGGATCACATTATCCTTGAAAGCCCTCCAGCCTCAGTAACTTCCTAACTGGTTAAAGTCACATCAAAGGCCCAAACCACTGAAGTGCCTTAACCGGACTAACCAGTTGGGGAGCTTTCTTTTCCCTCCCTGCTGCAGGGGAATTGTAGGCAACTCCAAAGCAGAGTGAGAAGTTCTGCTTTGAGAAAGCAATAAAAAGTCATTGTCATCCTTCAATGGGACAAACACACTGGGCCCACACACCTCTCTGTTTTTTGAGTTCTGAGTGGATTTGAACATGTCACTTCCCAACTCTGGTTTCCCCATCTGTGAAGGGAGGGGCGGTGGGGCTGGCATCCCCTCATCAACCCTCCACTCCGACTTTCTTTAAATAACTTATTCAACAAATGTTTATAGCCTAATAAGTATTGATTGGCTGCTGATGGGTGGCGCACACCTGGGATGCCACTGTCGAGTACACTGAAATTGTGCGTCAGAGGTGGCGGGGACAAGGGTGCACCTTGTTTCTTTCCTTGACTGAAGATAGACTAAAGTGATAACTTAGAAGTGGGAGAGGCTCACTTTGAACAGGGTCTGAGGAGGTGGTGCCTACGCTGAGCCGTAGGCAGTGAGCGCCGGAGAGCCACGTCAGTGTGTGGGAGAAGATGCCCTTAAGCGTGCATAGGGGAGGAAAAGTCATTTTTCTCTTTATCCGTTATTAACCTGAAAGTAAAAAGCCAAAGTGAGAGGCCACAAGCACTTGCGTAAGATTACAGATTCGCAGTCCCGGACACAGATGCGGGCAGAAACCCAGGTTGGTGCTGATTCTGGGGGTGGGGGCGCCCAGGGGTGTTTGTGAGACATGAAAGGGACCTGACTGCAGGAAGAAAGGAGAGACACTTCTATCAGTGCTAGCAGGCGGAGCTCCTCTGTAGCTGCACGTGGCTGATGACTGATTCTAACTTCCGAAGAGGAGTCCACAGTCAGCAGGCCTGTGGTCAGGATGTCTGCTTTCCTGCTGGTTTTACAAACAATGATTTACAAGGCCATGTTGCTTTGGCTCAGTCCCAAGGTTATGTTGTCCAGTTCAAGCTTTCCAAAGGTTCAGGGATCAAGACATGCAAGCTGCTCCCCTGGAATGACCTCTCTGACTCTGTCATGCCAGCTTTTCACACCTTCTAGGTTCTTGGCTGGGGCATCCCTGAAATAAAACAGGTTTAAGGTGGTGGCTTGGGCCACTTCCAGGTATTACTCTCTGTGTTCCTGAGTATCTCCCATGTATAGAGGGAGGTATACATGTTACTAAACATCTGTTTGTTTTTCTCCTGTTAATTTACTTTTTTATTACAGGGGCGATCCCAGCCAAGAGCCTAGAAAGATAGAGGGAAAATTATTTTTCCTTTCCCACAGTGCCAGTACTGCCTTTCCCACTTACTATCTTAGCCTCAGTTTCCTCCTCTGTAAAATGGGGTGATAAGGGTTGTCGCTGCTAATGGTACAGATAAAACAAGATGGTACAGGTCAAGCATTTAGCATAGGGCCTGCACACAGGAAGTAGCCAATAAACAGTTGCTGAAAATCAACACGTAAAAAAGGCATTCCTGGAATGGTTACTGTTTCCTTTGTGTTTGGCTTTTTAGTCAGGTCTGATAAGGACACGAAGAAATGAATTCCTCATCTCGCCATTACCTCAGCTGCTGGCCCAGGAACACAACTACAGCTCACCTGCCGGCCACCACCCTCACGTACTGTACAAACGGACCGCTGAGGAGACGGTCCAGCGTTACCATGGGTACCCGGGCTCCAGCCAGAATTATCCTGGTCCTACCCCAAGACACACTCCCCACACGTATCGGAGTCAAGAAAGAGAGCATCACCATCGAAGGTTGCAAAAGCAGCATTTTTGTGGACGACGCAAGAAATGTATGTAAGGAAACTTTTTCTTGTTCTGTTCCTCTATGGGCCCTCGATAGGTTTTCTCGAGCGCCATTGGGTGTGCTGGCTTCGCAGATTAAAATTAGAGTTAGTCTTGGAGATGGACCAGATATCATCCCTGTCAGGCAGACGTTACGTTATTAATCTTCAATTTTTTTTTTGGATAAACTAGAAAGATTTTTACCTGCTTTTTGGTTGTCGTTCTTTTAGCACCTCCTAGATTTCAGTCGCAGGTCCCAGTGTTATCTCTGCTCATGAGAAAAGTGCCTAGTCTTCCAACAGTGAGAGAAACCAGAGTCGCATCCTCAGGTGTAGCTGGGTGGGTGTCCCTTTTAAGGGTCCGAAGGAGGAACTTCCCAGCAGACAAGAATGTTGGCACCTGAGTGGCCGTGGCCGTGAACCGTTGGGTGTGGTCTTGTGACGTAGGCACAGCCTTCTACATCCTCTTGACCAGCAATGCCCAGTAGAAATATGAGATAATGCCAACCCCAGATGGCAGTTTAAATGTTCTAATGGCCCCAGTATTAGAAATTTAAAAATAGTTCATTTTATTAATATATACTTAATAGTATATTTTATTAAAGCAATAAAATACAAAAGATGTTAACATGTCATCAGTGGAGCAAATTATTATTTTTATATTAAGTTTTGGAAATCTAGTATTTATTCTGCGCTCACAGCACAGTTTCAACTCAGATGATAAACTCTCATCAGAAAAAAAAAATCTGTATTTAGATTTCACAAAGTTTAAGGTTGAAAAAGCAGACTTCCATGTTCAAGTTGGTTCCAAGCATGCTTAAGTTTTTGTATACCTGAATCGTGTGTTGCTTTTTAAATTAAAATTAAAATTAAATCAAATTGCAAATTAACTCTCTCCATTGTCACCAACCACATTCCAAAGGCTCAGTAGCCATGGGTGGCAAGTGAGTTGGACGGGCAACCAAGTGATGCTTGCCCCCCGGGGTGGGGGGACTTGTGGCACTGGGAGCAGTAATGACGGACAGTGTTTTTACCCTTGTAATTAGCTTTCGTGTTGGGGGGTTATTGAAATATCCTCTTTTATACCCATTTGGCATGGATCTAAAGTAGTAGTCGTGTTCCTATAACTGTGACGATATTCACGGTGGCAATGAGATATGAAAACTAACCTCAAGGTCACATATCAGTGTAGCCAAACTGAGGTTTTAAATCTACCTCTAAATGGTCTGCTCTTTTAATTTCACTCTGCAGAGAGTAGACGTCACCATTATAACTGTACCGGTTGTTAGAGTACCAAAATAATTCTACATTACTTTATGTAGTTACTGTCCTGAGCTTTTCAAATGCCCGTTTCCTCCCCAGCCACCCTTGGACTCGCCTCTGTCCATTCACTGACGAGACCACGTCCAGGGCTCTGCTCACAGGCTGTGGCCGGTGTCCATTCTGCTGAGATGGTGCCTGCACCTTACCTGTTAGAAAGTGTTTATGCTTTTAAATATCAACCAGACGATGCCGTTTCCCCTATAACTAAGTCAATATCAGACGAGAGATCTGATTGACCATTTATTTGTGCTGCATCAAAGTTTGTGCTGATGAAACAAGAGTGTGAGACATGAGCACTGCTCTTCAGGATATCTGTTAAGTTTTTTGAGGGGAAGGAATATGTAAAGTGTTGTCATGAGTTCAGATGCAAAGAATGATGTCTATTTCCGTAGTTTTTTTAGTAATGAAAGAAAATGAGCTTTTTTTATTTTTAAAAACTGTTCTCACAAAATTGATTTTTTTCTTGACCCACTTGAATTGTAGCTTTTTGTTTACTCGTTAGAGCATTTCTGAGTTACTGAATCCACCCCCCCACCCCCCCACCCCATGCATCTATCCACCCACACACCCATTCACCCATTCATCCATCCAAACTTCTATTGAATGAATCTTGCTTGACCACGAACTAGGTGCAGAGCCCCAGGACAGGCACTGATGGCGTCACTTATCAGTTTAGTGAAGTGTTGGTTCCATAGTCCTTTGCCTCCCCTTGTTTAGATTTCTGTCTATCTCACCCAAATGTTCTGGACTAGTATCCCGTCCCAATGCTCTTCCGTTCACTGCAGATGCCCCCAAGCCTCCCACAGAGGACACCTATCTCAGGTTTGATGAATACGGGAGCACAGGGCGGCCCAGAAGGTCAGCTGGAAAGTCACAAAAGGGCCTAAACGTGGAGACGCTTGTGGTAGCAGACAAGAAAATGGTGGACAAGCACGGCAAGGCCAACGTCACCACGTACATTCTCACAGTCATGAACATGGTAAGGGAGGCTGTGGGCCCCCCGCCCTCCTGGCTCTCCAAAGCAGCTGGACGGCAGAGGATTCCCTTGTGTGGGCTCAACAGCAGATGTAGCCATGCGATTTTATTGGAAAAAAGTTTGAGTTTTGAGGAAATGGGCTTCATTGTACATGCATTTGGTAAAATTAAAGCCTTTATACATATAAATATTTTTCATTGGTTTTTGCCCTCCCCAGTTTTGGCAATCTTCAGAACTTGTTTATTTTATTTCTGACTTCCATTGTTCCAACAGGTTTCCAGCCTGTTTAAAGATGGGACCATTGGGAGTGATATAAACATCGTGGTGGTGAGCCTCATTCTTCTGGAACAAGAACCCGTAAGCAGCAAACTGCATTTATTTCTTCATTTGGGATACACTTGCTAACACCTAGCATGTGACAGTCATGTGCTCACTGGTCATTAGAAATTCGAATTCAAAGACATGCTGACCTTACCCTCAAGGAAAGCACACTCGAATAGGGTTGTGGATTCAAATAACTGAAACATCACAAAATAATTATTTATATATAAATGTACATAATATATGCATGTATATACAGTGACACATGGACTATGATTAAATATGCATGTATGCTACAGATACAAATGTAAAATATAAATCTTACATTATATATAACAATATAAACATTATGTAGGCTTCCTAAGGAAGGGGCATTGGAAAATAAATGCGAGGGTTACTTGGATTTTACAAGTTGGATATGCTGAGCAATAGCAGATACATGCGAAAGGACATTTTACAAATATACGGAAAAAAAAGGTATCAGAAAATTCCGGTAGTAAACCAACTGTCTCCTCACATCATCTTGGGCACTCTGAAGAATAAACAAGGAATGCTGAACTGCCCGCCCCGCCACCCGCCATTGATCACGGTGAGGGGCAAGACAAAGGCGGGGGGGGGGGGGGGTAAGTGATAAAATCAGAACATATAATGAAGGGCTAAATGGCAGCCACTCACTGCTTTGTAGTGTTTTGATGTTAAAACTGTGTTTCTCTGAGGTGGGGATTACCAGTTCACAGACTGTTGTTAAAGTCCCTGCTGGCCTTTTATCGGCATCTACAGCCCCCGTAAGGGATG
Organism: Macrotus californicus; assembly: GCA_007922815.1. Classification (NCBI taxonomy): domain Eukaryota; kingdom Metazoa; phylum Chordata; class Mammalia; order Chiroptera; family Phyllostomidae; genus Macrotus; species Macrotus californicus. Next base: position 3,958 of record VMDR010013026.1, on the reverse strand, counting down.
TATGAAGCAGGGACTCAGAGACAAGCAAAGAGCCCATCTGACTGCCCAGGTGTGTAGAGCTGCAGAGGTTCACGATTTGTCAAAGGGTTCTTGGAGTTTCTGAAAGGCAGAAAGCGTGTGTGCTGGTTGGGAGGCACCTTTGTCTTTGACCTCCAACTTACACTTCACTCAAGGACACGGAAGCCAGCAGCAGCCTAATTTCACTCTAACTGGAGAGCTGAACTTGACCCACGTCGATAATTTTAAGCAAACATTTTGACAAATAATTATTTTGAGGGTAGGTTCTGCCTTTCCCTTTAGAATCTTAGAACTATTTGTTTCTTCATTCATTCCGTGAGCTATCATTTGATTGGTTGGTTGGTTGACTGTAACCTGTGATGTACCAAGCCCTTTACTGGAAACTTTGAGATAGCAGTAATGAAGCTATACTCACTACCTTCCCAGGCTCTATTGAAGAAGCTCTGGACTTTATCACCATTAATTTATTACTATGTTCTGAAAGTTATAATACTTTCGTAAAGGTGTTACTAGCAAGACATGAACAAAGATGTACCTAACCAGCCAGGTTATTGGTTATAGAAGTAAAATTGCTCAGAAACTACACTACTGAACCTCTCTAGTTACTTTAAATATCGTGAGCATTTACCCAAAATAGTTTTTAGTTTTTTCTTTGTTTCTTTTTATACCAATTGTCATCAACCTTAGCTCGAGTCTTCTCCCCTCCCTAGAAACACACTGTTTCTGTGTTTGCCTGTAGAAATGGAGTGACTCCATGCTCTCATCTCTGTGACAGAGTCACACTCTGACTTGTGTGGGTTTCCCACAGGGGGGATTATCGATCAACCACCACGCAGACCAGTCTTTGAATAGCTTTTGTCAGTGGCAGTCTGCCCTCATCGGGAAGAACGGCAAGAGGCATGACCACGCCATCTTACTCACAGGATTTGATATTTGTTCCTGGAAGAATGAACCATGTGACACTTTAGGTATGGTATGAGCAGATGGCTTACACGCACCCCCGTTAGCTGAAAACACAGTATGGAATCTTTCTGTTGGGTTGGTGGCTCTTATGACCATGAATAAGGAGACCTAATATTTAAATTGTGGAATATCCTCACTGGACCCTCTGGCGAATGTTGTTCTCCGTAACTGAACTCAGCATGGAGTTTTTGTATTTTTCTTTATTAAATCTATTGATGTTCATCGAGGCATGAGGTAAGTTCTTTAGCTGTAGTTTATTCCATAAGCATCATAACTGCAGAGCTGGGTAGCTGAAGAGAATGGGATTGGTCTTCATGGTATTTAACTGTGTTCCTTGGTAGCAGTGTCTCTTTTAGAAAGTTACTTGACCTTTGAAGCACTCAGGTCTTCTATATTTGTACAAGACATTGAGTAAGCACTGAATCTTTTGCACCTTTTCTGTATTTTCTCGTATATTCCATTGCATGCAGTAGGAATTCAACAACTATTTTAATGAATGGATGGTACATCAGTACTGATGGTGGGGGTGGAGGTGGTGATGGTGCCACCCATGATACCTGCCCCTGCGTTAGGTTCCCCAGGTGACCTCACATCTTGACTGCAAGGTGGGTGCAGTCGATTCACAAGTGGGTGTTTGATACTAACTGGTTATGAGGACTCCAACCTGGGAGGGAAGACATTTCCCACTATCATGTTATTCAAGATGCAATCAAGGACTGATTTTATAACTGCTCTCGGGAGGAAGCAGTTTTTGGAAACAGGAATATTTATCACATTATAGTGAACAGGAGAAAAATGAATTTGATCTGTGCACATTATTTAGGCATTTCCATGTTATATACTTTAGAAATAGACCAGAACATGTGTTTTCTTAGAAAATAAACCTTGAGCCTTGATGCTAATACTACTGTCGGGTGAATGTTTTGCGGTTATCATTGCAGCAGCTGCTCTGACCCAAACAGTAAATTTAGATGTGGCAAATAAGTGTCCTGGGACACATATCCTATGTGTAAAATGAGAATTACAATATTCAGACCGACTTCACCGGGTTGTTAGGAGGACCAACTGATGACGATATCTTAAGAAAAAAGAAAATATCACATTCTGCATTTACCTATGTGGACAGGAGTGTTTTCCTGCCCGCCCACCCCAAGAATCCATGAAACCATTAAACTAAAACTGTACAGAACAATTTGAAGACGTAAGAAATGATGAGGTGCCCGTGTGTGTTCCCTGCAAACTCACATTTGAAACCGACATTTCAACAGGGTTCGCCCCCATCAGCGGAATGTGCAGCAAGTACCGAAGTTGCACCATCAATGAGGACACGGGGCTTGGCCTGGCCTTCACCATCGCTCACGAATCAGGGCACAAGTAAGTGACTTTGTAGGGAAGCTGGTTGGGTGACTCATTGGCATTGATCTGCGTTGAATAATTAGGGTGCATCTTGTGTAAATCTTACAATAGTGGCTGTAAGAAGGGCTTCGTAAAGGTCATTGTTGACGTTGCTCTTTTTAAACAGTGTTTAGTAACCCCACAGTGTTCCGTTGCACATAAAAGGACTGCGGGTTCTCTAATGGACCCTCTAGTTACTTAGGCACTTGTTTATTTTCTTCCATGTTCTGCTGAAGATACCTGTGGTTTATTATACTAAGTCACTGATCACGGAGACAAGTAAATTCCCCGAATGTAATGGCATGCTAATTGTTTAAAAACTTTTGATGCATATTCTAGATATTCTTTTAGTTGGCACCGTCACATGCACTTAATATTTTTTTAGCTGCTGTCAGTAAATCTTTCTTTTGTGAGAATATAGTTAGAAATGAGGCATCAGAAACCCAAGAGAAATGAAGTGAATTCATTTTATGAGGCATATCATCTGGAGTGGATACAATGCTGCAGTGAATTTTCAAACATTATTTGAGCAACAGCATCTACACTGGTGTAAGCATACTGCTTCACAAAATGACTAGTTCAAGGGCGAGCTGTCTGGGTGTGTGGGTTTAGGATTGTTTCTGTGTGTGCCTCGTATTCAGCATTTATATTGAATGCTCATTTTCAGAGCATCCAATTAATTTCTGACTTAAACATAAAAGCAAGTGCCATCTATTCCACAGCTACAATTTGTATTTGATGTTTTGGTGTTAGTGTCTCATGAGTATTTCTCTAGGAAATTTGAATCTTGACCATTACTGTTAGCTAACAGTTTCCCGGAATTTTATGTATATACGAACTGCTTTTTTAGGAAGATGTGAATGAACCAATTTTACTGTGAATGGTGGTGGTACAAAAATGACCATCAGGCACAGACCTTTTGTAGAGAGCAGGAAATAAAATTATCTGTGAATGTCCAACGTACATGTAAACTTGTTTCAAATGAACAGGTGTCTCACTTTTCAAATTACTGGCCACTAAAAAATTAAGTCATCCTTGGTTATGAGTTAAAATTACCAAAATCAAAATCCAACATTTTAGTAAGGAAAAACAAAGACATTCTCCCAATGGGGTGAGGAGGCAATGGTCACAATTAGAAGAAAGAACAGATATAAAAATAAAATATACACACTCACATTCTAAGTAACCTAACCTTATGGAGGTAAATTTTGAAACAGATATTTCATGAGATTTTGATATGGTTTTTTTTTCACATGTGCTAAAGAAAATGTGTGTTTTCTAAAATGCTGCTAAATCAAAATAAATTAGAAATTTTAACGTTTTTAAGTTCAAAATTCAGTTTGAACTTGCTTTTCTTATGTCCATAAAACTCCAGTGAAATGCTAATTTGATTATTATTTCCTCTGATTCTTCCTCTTTCCTCTGGTAGGTCATATAGAAATTTCCCTCTGCTTTTGACTTTCACCAATATATTTAGAAGGGGTGTCTTCCTGACTAACCCCCTTAGTTTCCTGGTTTGGTATAATGAAGAACTGAATTGGGCAAAGCTGGGGAGGAGAAAATGCTTTCCCTGAGTATATGT
>VMDR010013025.1:0-25598 GCA_007922815.1 Macrotus californicus | reverse complement strand
GCCCAATTTCCAGATGTAACATGTAAGACTGGGCTGAAAAAAATGATACTTTGAGGTATGCAAAAAAACTACTAGAGAAGCTAGATAACTAGCTTTTATTATCAACCAAAGAAATCAGTAAGAAAAGCTTATCTTTTAGTCGAATTAATTTTATCAGAATATCAAAGCAAGTTTATAAAAGACCCCATCAATGACATTACAATATGCTTCTTCAACGAATAATCTTAGGACGATTTCCTAAGCCTCAGTCACATTTGGCTACCCTATTTGCTCTGGAGTACATTAGGGTAATAAAAAGGGGCTTCTCAATAGTAACACAGGCAGTTCCACTAATCAGATTAACATCAGAATGTATTGACAGTAAGAGGAGTCTCAGAAAACAAGGACTGACAGTAACACTGTTTCAGAATTCAAAGAACAATGGACTACTTATTTTGGCATGCCACAATCAATTTACTTACACACTCTTTCAGAAAACTGGCGAAATTCAGGAAGCAGAGTGAGAAGGGCTAAAACATATTTGGAGCCTTCTGAACAGTGAATGACATTCAAATTTTTGTCCTAGGACTTGAAAAGTTACAGACACGGTCCTGCCAATTGTGAGGTGCCCTCTCCGACACAGACCACCCACAACTATGGATTTTCCATCTGGTGAACAAAACAGACAGCTCCCTAATTATTTTTAAAAAGGATATTTTCCCCCTAAAATACTTACTTTATTTGTCTGTGACCTGGAACTGAATGGAAAACCTGGTATATGCCAATTTCATTTCTTGTAATGAAATATCATATTTTATTGTTTTAACTGGGGTTTTTAAAGGCTCTAAGACAGATATCATTACCCCCAGAGCTAACATACCAAACCACTAAGACAATTCCACTGAAACTGTTTTCTCTGAACAGAGAATATCTTGTTTAAATATTAATCAATGAAGTTTTCCCTTACAACCAACATAATGAAAATAAGAGGGAAATTATTTTCAACTGGGCACCCATACTGCTGGTGTCAAAATCTATGGCTTTTCCAACAAGATGGCCACCTCTGCCAAAAGCATACTCAGAAATGCCAACTGTAATTAAAATCTGGCACCTGTCTTGGGCACCAAATTTGCTTCTAATATCTCCATGTTGAAATGTGTCTCAGCTCCGAGAGGACATAAGATGCTTCTTGCCCTCTGCCCTTCGTAAAAACGCTCGAGTGGAAAAATTGACGGCTGTTATCCCAAAACTTACTTTCTTTTTTTTATATCTTAACTATCCTAAATCTTCTCTTTCCCTGAATCTGTTTGTTTAATTAGTCCCAAGAGAATTAGCATACATTCCCGTCACACATTTTCTTTTAACCTCAGGAAAAACAGGCAGTGAAGTAAGTTCTTCCTAATATGGAATTGCACTTGGAGGAATGCAGTATGACATGGACAGCTTTCACAAGGCTTAGGGACTACGGAATTGGGAGGCTACAGGTGAGGGTGGGGTGCTTTTCTAAGAAGGTTCTTCTGAGATCAGAGCAATAAATCTTGATCTGATGAACGTTGCCCTGTCTGACTGCTGTCTATGAACAAGTTTGTGCCTCAAATATTGTTTTGTTGAGCTAGGGCTCTCAAAGTCTTACTAAGGTTTTCATTCTCAAAAGAATCTGTAGCATTTCCCAAGAAGAAAGTCCGTTTTCTCTTACAAGCCTTTCACATACTTCACACCTGGCTCCACTTCGGTATGGAGCGAATGGTTAGCCTTGGGCCTAGCCATCACTTTGGAAGGGTAAATCTATTGCACAGGATCAGCCCCAACAGGACCAATGGGCCAAAAGGCCAGTGTATGAGATGGCCTAGGAGCAGGCTCCCTGGAACAGAAGCTCCTGGGCAGGGGCCCTGCCTGCGTTGCTCATCCCCATACCCAGGGCTTAGAAGAGTGCCTGGCACTGAAAGGGTGCTCAGTAAACACCTACTGAAAGAATGGTCAGCAGATCCCCTGTGCAGGTGCCTTTATAAACAGCAGTTTATATTATAAGACCACTTGGCTTCAGTGGTAAAAGGAACCTGATTAGGTGAATTTTAAATCATTGCAAGCTCAAGAAGACACCCTTCTGGGATTTGTTAGGGGGTGCAGACACATAGATGTTCCGACCTTTGCACTTGCCAGCCTTCCTCTTTAGAAGTGCTGTGAGCACTTACCCCAGGCCTCCCTGAGCTCCTAAAACATACCACTCTTGATCAGAAGTGGCAAAAGGGTAAAGGAGTGTGACAGACAACTTAAGGCACAAATAGATTTTACTATTAAATAATGCAGAAAATTTACAAAAGCAGAGCTTAATTAATAAAAGGGTTCTGCTAAAATTAATTCACCAAGAAGCTGCTTCCTTGCAACTGAAAATGAAATTTTCCATTTCATTTTCAGGAAAGGACATACAAATGACAGGGTCTCAGGAGAGCTCACAAAAGGCCACTTAACCCCATAATGTCCCAAGTTGCTGCTTTGACTACACCCAACCACCCTGTAACAGCGTATTCACGGGAGGAGAATCCATTTAGTTTACTAGGGAGCTCCACAGACATACGAGCTTATGAATACCCCAAACATTCTTCAAGAAAACCATCTATCTGGATCAGAAATTCCTCCAAGGCAGCATTTTTTCCAATTTATTTTTTATTGCAACCCACAGGAAGCAATATATTTTATATTCAGAGCCCATAAACACACATACACACACTCCACATATTAAAAGGAACAAATATTTTATAAAACAAAACACTATGTGGTGTACTCTGAATAGAATAGTTTCACTTTGGCTGGTGTGGCTCAGTGGACTGAGCACCAGCCTGTAAACCTAAAGATCACTGGTTTAGTTCCTGATCAGGGCACAGGCCTGGGTTGCAGGCCAGGTCCACAGTTGGAAGAGAGGAAACTGATCCATGTTTCTCTCCCTCTCCTTCTCCCTCCCTTCCTCTCTGTCTAAAAAATAAATAAATAAAAGCTTTAAAAAAAACCACTTTGAGTATTTGAGTAGAACCATTTCTATTCTGTTACAGTTTTTTTTGTGTGAAAAATATTGACGCTATTTGATTTTAACATATATTTTATTGATTACACTATTACAGTTGTCCCAATTTTCTCCCTTTTGCCCCTCTACCAAGTATGCCCCTTCCCTCCAGCAAATCCCCCCTTAGTTCGTGTCCATGGGTCGTGCATATAAGTTTTTTGGCTTCTCCATTTCCCATACCATTCTTAACATCCCCACCTATTTTGTGCCTACCAATTATGCTTTTTTTTTTTAAGATTTTATTTATTTACTTTTAGAGAGGGGAAGGGAGGAAGAAAGAGAGGGAAACATCAATGTGTGGTTGCCTCTCAGATGCCCCCAACTGGGGACCTGGCCCACAATCCAGGCAGGTGCCCGGACTTGGAATTGAACTAAGACCCTTTGGTTTGCAGTCTGGCGCTCATTCCACTGAACCACACCAGCCAGGGCTCAATTATGCTTCTTAATCCTTGTACCTTTTCCCCCATTCTCCCCCTTTCCTCTCCCCATTGATAGTCCTCCATGTGATCTCCATTTCTATGATTCTTTTTCTGTTCTAGTTGTTTGCTTAGTTTGTTTTTGTTTTTTAGATTCAGACGTTGATAGTTGTGCATTTGTTGTCATCTTACTGTTCATAGTTTTGATCTTCTTTTTCTTAAACAAATCCCTTTAACATTTCATATAATAAGGGCTTGTTGATGATGAACTCCTTGAACTTGACCTTATCTGGGAAGAACTTTATCTGCCTTTCAATTCTAAATGATAGCTTTGCTGGATAGAGTAATCTAGGTTGTAGGTCCTTGCTTTTCATCACTTTGAATACTTCTTGCCAGCCCCTTCTTGCCTTCAAGGTTTCTTTTGAGAAATCAGATGACAGTCTTATATCAATTCCTTTGAGGTAACTCTCTGCTTCTGTCTTGTTGCTTTTAAGATTCTCTTTATCTTTAACCTTTGGCATTTTAATTATGATGTGTCTTTGTGTGATACTCTTTGGATCCAACTTGTTTGGGACTCTCTGTGCTTCCTGGACTTCTATGTCTATTTCCTTCACCAAATTAGGGAAGTTTTCTTTCATTATTGTTTCAAGTAAGTTTTCAATTTCTTGCTCTTCCTCTTCTCCTTCAGGCATCCCTGTAATTCAGATGTTTGCACTTTTGGAGTTGTCCCAGAGTTTTCTTATTCTCTCCTCATCTTTTTGAATTGTTTCTTTATTCCGTATTGGTTGACTATTTATTTCTTCCTTATGTTCCAAATCGCTGATTTGAACTCTGACTTCCTTCCCTTCACTGTTGGTTCCCTATGGATTTTTCTTGTTTTACTTACTGTAGCCTTCATTTCTTTCCTTATGTGTCTGCCATACTCAATGAGTTCTCTGAACATCTGTATCAGCAGTGTTTTGAAATCTGCATCTGATAGGTGGTTATGTCTCTTTCCCTTGGTTCTTTTTCTGGAGTTTTGATTTGTTCTTTCATTTGGGCCACATTTCTTTGTCTCCTCAATTTCGCAGACTCCCTTATGTTTGTTTCTGTGTATTAGGTAGAGCTGCTTTGACTCCCTATCTTGGCGCACCAGTTACATTGTAAGGGGTACAGCCTTAGGTATTCACCAGGGTGGGGCAACCCACTTCGCCACTTTGTGGCACTATATGTAGGGGAGGGCTTAGAGAGTGAACACTATCACTTGCTCAGCTCTCACCCCATTTCCAGTCACTCCCCCCACTTCCCATATGTTACTGGCACCCTTCTAGCTGCTGCCCTGGTGCTGAATCCCAGAGTGGGTGGGTTTGTGTAAATTCTAGGATCATGTGGGTCCTTTAAATGGACTCTCCTGGGAGACCGGCAGTTTCTTCTGCCACTGCATCCCCCACTGGTTTTTACATCCAGAAGTCATGAGGCTTTATTTTTTCAGCACTGGGACCGGAACCCTGGGCTGTGTGGTCTGGCCTGGGGCTGGGAACGCTTACTCTCCAAGTGTCTCACCCAGTTTTATCCACCACACATGAATGTGGGACTGCCCATTCTGCCGGCTGCCACCCCAGATGCCTTGCCGCCACTACCTCATCACCACAACACGCCCTCTCTGCCTCAGCTCCCCGACTCTGCCCCTCCTACCCATCTGGATGAATATTTCTTCTTAAATCCTTGGTTGTTGGACTTCCATACAGTTCAATTTTCTGGCAGTTATGGTTCTTTTTCGCTTTGGAGTTAGTTGTGATCCTTCTTATGGTAGTGCATGGAGGTGAAGCATGTCTAGCTACGCCTCCATCTTGGCTGGCAGTCTAGTTCATTTTTTAAGCACTCGAACTGACCCAATAAATTAATTTCCAGCTCACTAATGGGTTGGGAGCCCCAGTCTAAAACACCATTGCTTTAGTAGCATGGGAAATCTAGAGTGGCACTGGAGCACAGGAGGCCAGTGGGCAATGAAATCCCCAGCCTCCTTTGTAATGGCCATGGACTCCCTAGTAGAGCCTCCGTGGCCTCTGAGCCTAGAAGTCTTGAAGATAGTAGATGATTTGCTGCAGTGTGGAATTTGTTTGGAATATTTCAATATTGCAATGATGATTCTTCAGTATTTGTGTAACTATTGCTCTCTCTGTATAAGAAAATTTTTATATTATAAAACACAATGTCCAACTTGTTTTGTGACAGTCACAGAGCTGGAAAATAACTATATAATAGATGAACTGGTAAAAAGCTTGAATTTTGCAAGGAATCATTTGTGCAGTTTGTCTTAGAATCACCACGCATTTCTCCTGCCCCCTTCTCTGAAAAAACCTTAGTGCCAAAGTATACACTCCTGTAGCTTTCAGACATTCTTTAAAGCAAGTAGGTTAATGGAGAATTTCTTGATTAGAGAAACTGGTGGTTCTACATCAGAATTGTTGATAAACAAGAATGAAAGCAAGTTCAGCCCTCAAAAAGCGGTGAGCACTTCTACAAAGACCAAAGAGACACCTTCGTCAGAAAAGACAGCTTCAGGCATTACAGATGCCAATGTTCCTGAGGCACCCTGTACACTGACTTTGAAACAAGTTACTAAAGTGGACTGTCCTGTTCATGGGGTTAATATTCTAGAAGATCATTAATAAGCATTCGGACAACAGTTTATCATGTGAAGAGAAGACGGAAAGCCTCAGTTTTGTTCACAAAAGGAAGCCACTGCCCAAAACTGTATATAACTTGCTATCAGATCACAACTTACAGAAAAAGCTGAAACAGCAAGGAATATCCACTGAAGCAACAGCTCATTAAAAGGCACCAAGAGTTTGCACATATGTACAATGCCCAATAGTGTGATGCTGAGCATCCTAAATCAGCTGCTGAAATAATTAAAGAAACTGAAAATATGGAGAAGACTAGGGTGCATCTTGAAGCTAATAAACTCAAAGAAAGCACAATGGTTTTTACAAAGGACCAAACAGAAAAGAAAACAAATGAAATTCACAGTAAATATTGTAAGAAATATCAGAATGAATTTCCTCTTCTGGTGGGTCAGGTGAAAAAAGGATACAAGAAAACTGATGAAAAGAACAAAAAAAGAAAATGAGCAACAGAAAAGCTATTCTCGGCGGAGCCTTGGGTGTTCACCAGGGCGGGGCAGCCACATTACTGCGTTGTGATGCTGTATGTGGGGGACGGGTCTGAGAGGGAACAGTGCCACTTACTCAGCTTTCTGCCAGTTTTCAGTCACTTTCCTCGATACCCACAATCAAATTGGGCCCTTCTGGTGCTGATTCCTGGGTGGGTGGGCTTAAAAAAAAAAAGAAAGAAAAGAAAAGCTATTCTCTGCATGCTTGGAACAGGAAGATAATAAAATGAAATTCTCAGATATGCCCTCAGTAACCACTTCTCTCAATCAAAACTGGACTCCCTAGGGAAAATAGAGCCTGATAAACCTGATGATTCTTCTAGTTGTACCGATGTTCAAGAAGAAGTTGAGAGATAGAACATGGTAGAGTTCTATGGTAGAGTAAGCTACACTAACCTCCTCCCAGGACCAATCTGGAATTACAACTAAATTGTAGAGAAATCATCCTGAATAACCAACATTAAACACTAGCTGGAGAGAAGCCTTATAATCAAGGACTTATGGAAGAAACCACTTCACCACAACAAGACTGGTAGGGAGTGCAGAGGTGGCACAAGAGGCCTGGCCGGGTTGCAACAGGCAGCAGCTGAAGTTCCAGAGAGACAGATCAGCAGCCAGGGCATTCCCCCTGAGAAGTGTGGGGTCTAAATCCCAAGCAGAGCTCCCCAGTGTACAACAACAAGCTGTAAAGGAACCCAGATAACATCCAGCTGTGAAAAGCAGCAGGGTTTCTGTCTGCCAGGAAGAGAGGGCTAGATATGCAGAGAGCCTCTTAAGGGGCCAAAGTACAAAATTTCATTTGCAGCCACTTATCCTGGGCTCCAGCAGAGGGAGGGCAGATTGGACTAGAGATGCTTGATGAGAGTTTGGGGCTGGTGGCTCTGGAGAGAGAACTAAGGGATCAACTGCCAGGATCCCTGTGCTCATCATTCACCATACTGCACAGGTCATCTTTCTCAGGCACAGCACTCCTCTCCAAATGGCATCAGCTTGAGAAGAAGCAATACTCACACTCGCAAGAATTACTCTGTCCCACACTGTGGAGCTTCAGCCAGGCTGCTGAGTACAGCTTGCAGCTATATCATTGATTAGTTTAACAACTAAGGCAGATCTCTGGGAGCTCTATGAGACTTCAGTGACCCTCCCCAGGGCCCACTGCTGATAAAAAGCAGCCTTGGTGTGCAGCCTGGTTCTTTCTGCACACAAACAGGCCCAGGAGAGGGAGATACATGCTGTGGATAGCCAATAGCTCCAAACGGGTTGACTAGGGCCAGTCACAAGTAGCATCTGACAAAGGCCTACATCACAGTCTTTGCAGATCTACCTAATATGTAGAAACAAATACAAAGAAACAGAAAGGGGAAGGCAAAAAAACAGGCCCTAAATGAAAACAAGAGAACTCTCCAGAAGAGCTATATAAATGGACGCAAGTGATTCATCAGATAGAGTGTTTATAGTAATGATTATAAGGATACTCAAGAGTGTGAAAAAAACACCATAGAAACATAAAAAATGACCAGTCAGAAATAAAGAATGCAATATCTGAAATAAATATACTGGAAGGAATAAATAGTAGGTTAGATGAAGAAAAGGAACAAATCAGTGACTTGGAAAATAAAGTATAAAACACCTAGGCAGAGCAGGAGAAAAAAAAAGAATTCAAAAATAGTGAGGAGACCTTGGTGTAGGTCCTTACTTTCCAATACCTTGAAGATTTCATGCCACTCCCTTCTGGCCTGAAATGTTTTTGTTGAGAATCAAAGGACAGCCTAACTGGGGCTTCCTTGTATGTAGCTACCTGCTTGTAAGAAACATTTTGGACAACATGAAGCATAACAACAACCACATCATGGAAATACAAGAAGAAAACAAGCAAGGGATCAAGAACCTATTTGAAGAAATAATGACTAAATACCTCCCTAATCTGGTGAAGGAAAAAGACACACAAATCCCGGAAGCTCAAAGAGTCCCAAACTAGTTGGACCCAAAGAGGTCTCCCTACACTCAGACATGTCAAAATTAAAATGACAAGGCTTAAGAGAAGAAGAGAATCCCGAAAGCCACAAGAGAAAAGCACGCAGCTATATACAAGAAAGACCCAATTAGGCTGTCCTTTGATTTCTCAACAGAAACATTTCAGGCCAGAAGGGCGTAGCATGAAATCTTCAAGGTATTGGAAAGTAAGGACCTACACCAAGGCTACTTTACCCAGCAAGGCTATCATTTAAATTTGAAGGAGAAATAAGGAGCTTCCCAGACAAGAAAAAACTAAAGGAGTTTGTTAACATCAAACCAGCACTGCAACAAATGTGGAAGGGCTCATTAAGAAGAAGAAGAAGAAGAAAAAAGAGAAGGAGAAAGAGGAGGAGGAGGAGAAGAAGAAATATCAGAATACAATTTAAAAATAAAATGGCACTAAATACATATCTATTGATGATCACCTCAAATGTAATGGCTTAAATGCTCCAACCCAAAGGCATAAGTAGCTGAATGGATAAGAAATCAAGACTCATAAATATATGCTGCCTCCAAGAGACACATCTTAGATCAAAACATATACACAAACTAAAGGTAAAGGGATGAAAAAAGATATTTTGTGCAAATGAAAAGGAAAAAAAGGTGGGGTAGCAGTACTTGTATCTGACAAAATAGACTTAAAACCAAGGCTATAGTAAGAAACAAAGGAGAATACTACACAATGGTAAAGGAACAATCTAACAAGAGGATATAACCCTACTAAATTTTTATGCACCCAACATATAAGTAACTAAATAGGTAAAGTAAATCTTGATGGACATAAAGGGAGAGATTGATAGGAGGACAGTCATACTTGGGGATTTTAACACCCATTGACTTCAAAGGATGGATGTTCCGGAGAGAAAATCAACAAGGAGAGAGTGGCCTTAAATGACACACTAGATCACAGGTGGCAAACAAGACCCATAGGCCAAATCTGGTCCTCTACCTTGCTTTATCTGGCCTGGCACCTTGTTTCTACCTGGCAGCAGTGCCAAGCTCTTGCTTAACTGTTGAGGAGTAGTTACATTTATACAGTCCTAAAATTACATCCGGCCCTTTGAAGACAACCACGAGGCTGATGTGGCCCCTGGTGAAAATGAGTTTAACACCCCTGCATTAGATCAAATGGATTTAATTGATATCTCCAGAGTATTTCATCCCAAAGCTGCAGAATATACATATTTTTCAAGTGCACATGAAATGTTTTCTAGGAAAGACCACAAGCTAGAACACAAAACAAATCTCAATAAATTTAAAAAGATTGAAATCATATTAAGAATCTTCTCTGACAACAATGCTATGAAACTAGAAATAAATCACAAAAAGAACACTAAAAAACATACAAAGGCATGGAAGCTAAGTAACATGCTATTAAACAATGAATGTGTCAACACAAAGATCAAGGCAGAAATCAAAAGATACCTTGAAAAAAATGAAAATGAGGACACAAAAATCCAAAATCTGTGGGATACTGGGAAAGCAATCCTAAGAGGGAAATTCATAGCATTTAAGCCTATCTCAAAAAAAAGCAAAACAAACAAACAAAAAACTTGAGAAAGCTCAAATAAACAATCTAATTTTACAGTTAAAGACACTTTAAAAAGAACAACAAAGCCCAAAGCGAGGAGAAAGAAGGAAATAATGAAGATCAGAGCAGAAATAAACTAAATAACGTCTACAAAAATGATACAAAAGATCAATGAATCCAAAAGCTGGTTCTTTGAAAAGATAAACAAGATTGGGCTTCTGGCCAAGATGAAGGCATAGGTAGACACACTGTGCCTCCTCGAACAATCAAAAGAAGGACAACAACAAATTTTAAAACAAAAAACAACCAGAACTGACAGAAAACCGAACTGTATGGAAGTCCGACAACCAAGGATTTAAAGAAGAAACTTTCATCCAGACCAGTAGGAGGGACGGAGACAGGCAGCTGGGTGGACAGGACTCTCGGGAGAGGACTGATAGGAGAGGACTCGCACGCACGTGGGGCGGCTGGTGGACCGGGGAAAGGTGCGGCCGGGAGAGGTGGCGACTGTGGACCAGGCATCCCACTCCCTCGTGCGGATAAACCAGGTGTAACAACTGGGGAGCAAGACAGACCCCGCAACCCAGAGTTCCAGCGGGGGGAAATAAAGCCTCAGAGTCTCTGATTGAAAACACCTGTGGGGGTTGAGCAGAGGGAGAAATTCCCAGACTCACAGGAGAGTGCACTGGAGAGGCCCACAGGGTCCTAGAGCGTACACAAGCCCACCAACCCAGGAATCAGCACCAGAATCAGCACCAGAGGGGCCCAATTGGACTGAGGGTAGTGCGGAAAGTCACTGAAGGCTGGCAGAGAGCGGAGCAAACACCATTGTTCCCTCTTGGTCCCCTCCCCTACAAACAGTGTCACTACGAAGCAGCATGGGTTGCCCCACCCAGGTGAACACCTGAGGCTCCGCCCCTTACTACGTAACAGGTGCACCAAGACAACAAAAATGGCCCAAATGAAAGAACAGATCAAAGCTCCAGAAAAAAATACAACTAAGTGACGAAGAGATAGTCAACCTATCAGATGCACAGTTCAAAACACTGGTAATCAGGATGCTCACAGACTTGGTTGAATTTGGTCACAAATTAGATAAACAAATGAAGGATACAATAAGGGAAATGAAGGAAAATGTACAGCGAACCGACAGAGATGGGAAGAAAAACGAGACTCAAAGCAATGGTGTGGACCAGAAGAAAGAAAGAAACATTCAACCAGAACACAATGAAGAAACAAGAATTCAAAAAAATGAGGAGAGGCTTAGGAACCTCCAGGATGTCTTTAAATGTTCCAATATCCGAATCATAGGGGTGTCAGAAGGAGAAGAGGAAGAGAAAGAAATTGAAAACGTATTTGAACAAATAATGAAAAAGAACTTACCCAATCTGGCAAAGGAAATACACTTCCAAGGAGTCCAGGAAGCTCAGAGAGTCCCAAACAAGTTGGACCCAAGGAGGAACACACCAAGGCACATCATAATTACATTACCCAAGATGAAAGATAAAGAGAGAATCTTAAAAGCAGCAAGAGAAAAGGAGACAGTAACCTACAAAGGAGTGCCCATCAGACTGTCAGCTGATTTCTCAAAAGAAACCTTGCAGGCAAGAAGGGGCTGGAAAGAAGCATTTGAAGTCATGAAAGCCAAGGACCTACATCCAAAATTACTCTGTCCAGCAAAGCTATCATTGAGAATGGAAGGGCAGATAAAGTGCTTCCCAGATAAGGTCAAGTTCAAGGAGTTCATCGTCACCAAGCCCTTATTATATGAAATGTTCAAGGGACTTGTCTAAGAAAAAGAAAATAAAAAATGGGAACAGTAAAATGACAACAAACTCACAGTTATTAACAACTGAACCTAAAACAAAAACAAAAACAAACTAAGCAAACAACTAGAACAGGAACAGAATCACAGAAACGGAGATCACATGGAAAGTTATCATCAGGGGAGTAGGTGGGAAGAGAGGAGGAAAAGGTACAAGGAATAAGAAGCATAAATGGTAGGTAGAAGATAGACAGGGGGAGGTTAAGAATAGTATAGGAAATGTAGAAGCCAAAGAACTCATATATATGACCCATGGACATGAACTAAAGAGGGGGACTGTGGGGGGGAAGGGGTGTGCAGGGCGGAAGGGGGGGCGGAAGATGGGACAACTGTAATAGGATAGTCAATAAGATATATTTAAAAAAAAAGAAAACAAAAGATAAACAAGATTGAAAAACCTTTAACCAAATTCATCATGAAAAGCAGAGGGAGTTCCAGCCAAGATGGAGGCATAGGTAGGAATGCTTTGCTTCCTCGCACAACTAAAAGGATAACAACTAATCTAGAAACGATAAACAACCAGAAGTGCCAGAAAATCAAACTGTGTGGAACTCTGGCAGCCAGGGACTTAAAGAAACATTCACTCAGACTGGTAGGAGGGGCAGCAATGGGCTGCCGAGTGGAGAGGATGATTGGCAAGGCGATGGACTATGCAAGCGAGGTGCGGCTGGCTGAGAGGACTTGCAATAAGGCAGGGCTGGCTAAACAGGAAACTAAAGACTCAAAGCTAACTGTAAATTACAGTGGGTGTCGCCACCACGGGAGAAACTCCCAGCCCCACACAAGAGAGTTCGTTAGAAAGTGGAACTGCAGCGGAGCAAGTGACCTGCATTGTTCCCCCTCTAACCCCTCTCCCACAGACAGCGCCACAACCCAGCAAAGACAGCTGCCTTGCCTGAGTGAACACCTCAGGCCCCATCCCCTTAAAACAGAACAGGTGGACTGAGACAAAAAAATATGGCTCAAATGAAAGAACAGATCAAAACTCCAGAAAAAGAGTTAAACAACAAGGAGATAGCCAACCTATCTGATGCAGAGTTCAGAACACTGGTAATCAGGATGCTCACAGAACTGATTGAACTTGGTTGCAAAATGAAGGAACAAATGAAGGCTACCCAAAGTGAAATGAAGCAAAACATACAGGGAATCAACAGTGATGGGAAGGAAACTGGGACTCAAATCAACAGACTGGACCAGAAGGAAAAATAAATATTCAACCAGAACGAAATGAAGAAACAAGAATTCAAAAACATGAGGAAATTCTGGGACAACTTTAAACACTCTAACATCAGAATCATAGGGGTGCCAGAAGGAGAAGAACAAGAGCAAGAAGTCGAAAACTTATTTGAACAAATAATGAAGGGAAACTTCCCCAATCTGGCAAAGGAAATAGATTTCCAGGAAGTCCAGGAAGCTCAGAGAGTCCCAAACAAGTTGGACCCAAGGTACATCATAATTACACTACCCAAGATGAAAGATAAAGAGAGAATCTTAAAAGCAGCAAGAAAAAAAGGAGAGAGTTACCTACAAAGGAGTGCCCATAAGAATGGCAGCTGATTTCTCAAAAGAAACCTTACAGGCAAGATGGGGCTAGGAAGAAGTATTCCAAGTCATGAAAAGCAAGGACCTACATCCAAGATTACTCTATCCAGCAAAGCTATCATTTAGAATGGAAGGGCAGATAAAGTGCTTCCCAGATAAGGTCAAGTTCAAGGAGTTCATCATCACCAAGCTCTTATTATATGAAATGTTAAAGGGACTTATCTAAGAAAAAGAAGATCAAAAACTATGAACAGTAAAATGACAACAAACTCACAACTATCAACAACTGAACCTAAAAAACATGAAAACAAAAATTAAGCAAACAACTACAACAGGAATAGAATCAGAGAAATGGACATCACATGGAGGGTTTTTAGTGGAGAGTGGGAGGGGAAGAATGGAGGGGAAAGGTACAGGAGATAAGAAGCATAATCGGTAGACATAAAATATATGGGGAGAAGTTAAGAATGGTATAGGAAACAGAGAACTCAAAGAACTTATATGTACAACCCATGGACATGAACTAATGGCAGGGGAATGCTGGAGGATTGGGGGGAGGAGGGGGGATAAAGGGGGAAAATTGGGAAAACTGTAATAGCATGATAAATAAAATATACTTTAAAAAAAAGACAAATGCCCCAAATAAATAAAATTAGAAATGAAAGAGAAAAAATAACAACTGACACCAAAGAAATACAAAAGATTTAAGAAAATATTATGAACAACTACATGCCAACAAATTGGACAACCTGGATGAAATGGATAAATTCTTAGAAACATACAATTTTCCAAAACTAAATCAGGAAGAATCAGAGAACGTGAATAGACAGATTATACCTACTGAAATTTGAGCAGTAATCAAAATTAACTCCCAATAATCAAAAGCTCTGGACCAGATGGATCGCTGGAAAATTTTGTCAAACATTCTGGGAAGAACTAACACCTCTCTCAAACTACTTCAAAAAAGTCAAGAGAAGGGAAGGCTCCCAAGCTCATTTTATGGACCAGCATTATCCTAATTCCAAAACCAGATAAAGACACTACAGAAAAACAAAATTATACACCAATATCCCTGATGAACATAGATGCTAAAATCCTCAACAAAATATTAGCAAACCAAGTACAGAAATGCATCAAAAGATCATACACCGTGATCAAGTGGGATTTATTCCAGGAATGCAAGTTTGGTACAACATTCACAAATCAATAAATGTCATTCACCACAAAAACAAAAGGATAAAAACCAGATAATCTTATCAACAGATGCGTTAAAAACATTTGATAAAATCCAGCACCCATTTATGATAGAAACCCTCAGCAAAGTGGGAATAGAGGAAACATACCTAAACATAACAAAGGTCATATATGACAAACCCACTGCCAGCGTCATACTCAACAAACAAAAACTACAAGTGTTCCCCTTAAGATTGGGAACAAGACATGTCCGCTTTCAACTCTCTTATTCAGCACAGTACTGGCCCTGGATGGTGTGGCCCAGTGGTTTGTGCATCAGCCTGGGAACCAAAGGTTGCAGTTCAATTTCTACTCTGGGCACATGCTTGGGTGTGGGCCAGGTCCCCTTTTGGGGGCTTGCAAGAGGCAACTGATCTGTTTCTCTCACACATTGATGTTTCTCTCCCATCTCTTTCTCCTTTCCCCTCTCTCTAAAAATAAACAAAATTTATAAAAAAAACACAGTGCTGGAAGTCCTTGCCACAGCACTCAGAGAAGAAGAAATAAAAGGCATCCAAATTGGAAAGGAAGAGGTAAAACTGTCTGTATTTGCAGATGACATGATACTGTACAGAGAAAACCCCAAAGATTCCTCTAAGAAACTACCAGAACTGATAAATGAATTCAGCAAAGTAGCAGAATACAAAATTAATATCCAGGAATCAGGTGCATTCTTACATGCCAATAATGAACTAAAAGAAGGGGAAATTAAGAAAACAATCCCATTCACAGTTGCTTCAAAAAGAATAAAATACTAGGATGTACCAAGGATGTAAAAGACCTGTACTCAGAAAATTATAAGACAGTGAAAAAAAACTGAAGAAAATACAAATAAAGGGAAGCATACACCATGTTCATGGGTCGGAAGAATTAACATCATTAAAAGGTCCTTCCTACCCAAAGCAATTTACAGATTCAATGAAATTCCTATTAGATTCCAATGATGTATTTCACAGAACCAGCACAAATATTTCAAAAATTTATATGGAACCACAAAAGGTCCCACATAGCAACAGCAATACTGAGAAAGAAGATCAAAGTTGGAGGAATCACACTACATAATATCAAACTATACTATAAGGCCACAGTAATCAAAACAGCATGGCACTGGCATAAAAACAGACACATTGAGCAATGGAATAGAATAGAGAGCCCAGAAATAAACCCACACCTTTATAGTCAACTAATATTTGACAGAGAAAACAAGCACAAACAATAGGCTCAAGATAGCTTACTGAATAAATGGTGTTGGGAAAACTGGAGAAATACATATAGGAAAATGAAACTAGACCACCTTTTTATACCACACACAAGAATAAATTCAAAATCAATCAAAGACTTAAATGTTAGACCCAAAGCCTCAAAAACTGTAGAAGAAAACATAGGCAGCTAAATCTCATACATTGCTTACAACAATGTTTCATTGGATATATCTCCCCAGGAAAGGGAGACAAAAGAAAAAATAAACAAATGGGACTACATCAAACTAAAGAGGTTTCGCACAGCAAAGGAACCATCAACAAAATAAAAAGACAACCCACACAATGGGAGAACATCCTCACCAACACATCTGATAAGGGATTAATATCCAAAATTTATAATGAACTTACAAAACTCAACACCATAAACACAAACAACCCAATTACAAAATGGGCAAAGGATCTGAATAGACATTTATCCAAGGAGGACATACAGATGGCCAGTAGACAAATGAAGATGTTCAACGTCACTAATCATCAGAGAAATGCAAATTAAACCACAATGAGATACCATCTCACACCTGTCAGAATGGCTGCCATCAATAAATCAACAAACCAGTGCTGGTGAGGACGTGAAGAAAGGGGAACCCTTTTGCACTGTTGGCGGGAATGCAGACTGGTGCAGAACCTGTGGAAAGCAGTATGGAGATGTCTCAAAAACTCAAAAATGGATCTGCCTTTCGACCCAGCTATCCCACTTGTGGGAATATATACAAAGGATCCCAAAATACTAATTCGAAAGAACATAAACACCCCTATGTTCATTGTAGCATTATTTACAATAGCCAAGATATGGAAGCAGTCCAAGTGTCCATCAACAGATGAGTGGATAAAACAACTATGGGACATTTACACAATGGAATACTACTCAGCTGTAAAAAAGAAGAAACTTTTACCCTTTTTGACAATATGGATGGACCTGGAAAACATTATGCTAAATGAAATAAGCCAGTCAGAGAAAGACAATTACCATGTGATTTCAGACATATGTGGAATCTAATGAACAAACTGAACTTTCAAGGAAAATGGGGACAGAGTCATAGATGGAGAACAGGATGACAGCTGCAAGGGGGGAAGTAAGGGGGTGGAGGGATTGAGCAAAAAGGAAAAAGGACTCATGGACATGGACAACAGTGTGGTGACTGTTGGGGGAAAGGAGGGTAAGAGGACTAAATGGTAATGGAAAAAATACAATAAAGATTAAATAAAAATGTAATTAATTTAATTAAATAAAGAAGAAGCTCTTTCTTCATCAGATTCAGATTTATGCAAGAGTTCCAGTTCAGACATTATAAGAGAACTTCTGGAACAAAAGGAAGCCTGGGAAGCATCACATAAAAATGACCTTTAAGACACACAAATAAGTGAAAGACAGAATTGTTGCACAGGATCAGAAAGTGCTGAAATGGGGCCAAAAAATAAGCACAACAGGAATTAGTGTGGGCTTTGGCTCACTTTTCCAGTGTATGGTACTTTTTGTCCAGTATAGATTTCATATTCATAAATGGCCAAGTAAGGATGCTAAATTCTAAATATTATTTTTAACTGACTTTTCATTCTTCTCTGCCCCTCTGGGCAAAGAAATAGTTATAAAACATCCTCCCTTGGTCAGTTTCCTTCTGTCTTTAGAACATCACTCTATAAATAGTAACTTCTCATGTTCACCAGCTTTGTAGATTACACAGGCTTTGGCCAAGGTGTTTTATTTCCAAATTTCAGAATGTCCTTAAACTGTTACCCTTCTCTTCCATGCAGAAACCAACTTCAAAAAAGGATTCTTCAACCTTTCTACCACAAGGAGCAGTTAAGGTCTCTATTTTCAGAAAGGCAGGATGTCATAACTCACAGTCTGCTATAAAGTAAACTGGAAGTAATTACTACTTTAATCACAGCAAAAGGAGTTTGCAATGGAGCAGTGAGACCCAAGACAGGGAGACAGGCAAGTGAATTCATTCAGGTAATACTTGATTATCTACTTGGTTAGGGAGCAGTCACCATGTCGAGCACCAGTAGTGCAAAGGTGACCAGAGGCCATCTGAAATAGGGGCTCTCAGTGGGGAGGGGAGGAAGATTTTGTTGATTGTCACAACCGTGGGTTTGGGGGGTTACCAATGATATCAATGTGTAGAGGGCCAGGGATGCTACTAACATCCTATAACACACACGTCAACCTGGATGGAGTGTTTGCTGTGCTGCCATAACAAAGTGCCACAGACTGGGTCACTTAAACAAGAGAAATTTTTTTACCTCATAGTCCTGGAGAGTAGCAGTCCAAGCTCAAGTTGTCAGTAGCACTGGTTCCTTCTGAGAGCTCCCTCCTTGGCTTACAGATGACCACCCTCTCACTGTGTCTTCACATGGTCTTTCTTCCTTGTTCCTGAATTTGTGTCCGTATCTCCTCTTAGAAGGAAACCAGTCATACTGGATCAGGGCCCATCCACATGGCCTCGTTTTATCCCAATTACCATTATAAGACCCTATGTCCAAATACATTCACATTCCAAGTACTGGGGGTTGGAACTTCAACATGAGCAGCATTGGGAGACCCACAACTTAGCCCACAACACCCCAAAATAAAAAATTCAGTTCATAAAAAACTTGCACAGATATACACTGGAAAATTACTCGGCCATAAAAAAAAGAATGAAATCTTACCACTTATAATGACATGTATGGACCTAGACAGTATTATGCTAACTGAAATAAGTCAGAGAAAGACAAATAGCATAAGATTTTACTTACATGTGGAAGCTAAAGAATCAAATAAATGAACAAACAAAACAAACAGACCCATGGATGCAGAGGACAAAATGTTTCCAGAAAGGATAAGGGAGAGGGAACTAGGTGGAAAAGGTGAAAAGAAGTAAGAAGTACAGATTGGCAGTTACAAAACTGTGACGGGGATGTAAAATTCAGCATAGGGAATGCAGCCATTACAATTATGTATGGTGCCGGGTGGGTACTTGAATTATTGGGGGGATTACTTTGCACATTATATAACTGTCTAACCAGTGTGCTGCACATCTGAAAGTAATATAAAATTAATATTGAATATCAACTGTAATACAAAATTTTTTAAAAAGTAGATAAAAAATAAAACACCAGTGCCCTGAATGATCCAAGTTGAGGAGCAACCAGTACAGAATGGTAGCTGTTGATGTGTACTCCTTCAACTTCCTTTATTGCATGCCTAAATTTTAATGTAATCAGCGGGGTGGGTGGGGAGAGAGGGGGAAAAGGTACAGGAAATAAGAAGCATAAATGGTAGGTAGAAGATAGACAGGGGGAGGATAAGAATATTATAGGAAACGTAGAAGCCAAAGAACTCATATATATGACCCATGGACATGAACTAAAGAGGGGGAGTGTGGGGGGAAGGGGTGTGCAGGGAGGGGGTGGGGGAAGGAGATGGGACAACTGTAATAGTATAATCAATAAAATATATTTAAAAAATTAAAAAAATAATGTAATTATGAATAAAGACAAAAACGAGGTAATTTCCTGTGAACGTGTCAGAAATGCACGTGTCCCTTGTTTAAGACTCCCACCTATTTAAGCAATTCCTTTCTCCTGCTTTTCTATCTTGTTGAAGATGGAAGTGTTGGCAGAAAACCTGAGGATACAGATGATTATGGGACTAGATAACAAAGACAGAAACTGCAAATCATGCTGATGAAAAGTCTGAAGATCTAGCCCTGGCTGGTGTGGCTCAGTGGACTGAGTGCCAGCCTGCAAACCAAAAGGTCGCTGGTTCAATTTCCAGTCAGGGCACATGGCTGGATTGCAGGCCAGTACCCAGTGGTGAAAGGCAACAGATCAACGTTTCTCTCCCTCTCTTTCTCCCTCCCTCCCCCCTCTCTCTAAAAGTAAATAAGTAAAATCTTAAAAAAAAAAGTTTTTTTAAAAGAAATGCCTGAAGATCTGTAAACTTAAAAAAAATTTCTTATAAAAAATATTTCTTGTTATTTAGAATACATGGATATAATGCAATCAGTGCTTGGGCTTTTACCACCAGAGCAATGTGCAAACTATGGGTGGGAGTGGGAACCCCCTTCCCACTAGGGGTTGCCTTGGGAAACAGATAGAAGCACAGTATCCCAAGCCTTTGCAGCCCCATCATACAGACCCACTGCATTTTCTCTCCAAAGTCAAAGATTCTGGGTAAAGAGATGACTCTGGTGACTTCAGGGACAAATTCCTGAGGAGAGGAACCCCATGAGTCCAAGGGACAAAGTACTCATGAAGGCCATGCCCAGAAAGCACCTGAGTTCAGTAGATTATAAATAAGCAACCCTCTGGATTTCAACCAGGTAGTGGATTCAAGCAACTCACCCATGACTGCTTCCTGCCCTCCCACACCTGGCTTTGGCGGAAAGTGACGGAATATTCCCAGTGACCATGGCCCTCCTCACAGGACGTACACATTAGCCAAAGTTGCAGTACTGAAGGGTCAGAGTGCACACGGGCTGAGTTCACCCCTTCCCCCCACAATCAGTGTGAGCTTACGAACCAAACCTACCCACAGTCAGAGATAATAAAATGAGAATTCCTCCTAACAATTTCTCAGAATCATCTTGCATGTGTCTGAGAATTTGGAACCCTTATAGGCCTTCCTCCCAGGGAGGGAGAGGGGTCCTCCTTGAGATGTGTCCTGGGGGTTTTCATTATCATAGCTATACATTTTTTGCATTGTCATGTTTTATTTTAAAATTCCATTCAAAAGATTGGGGAGCATTATTTTTAAATTTAATTTTAAAAGGTTGAATCTGAAAACATTAAAAAAAACTAATGCATCAATCTCAGAAACATCTCACTCCATTGAGTTCATCTTGGA
This sequence comes from Macrotus californicus, assembly GCA_007922815.1. NCBI lineage: Eukaryota > Metazoa > Chordata > Mammalia > Chiroptera > Phyllostomidae > Macrotus > Macrotus californicus. The sequence continues at coordinate 4,751 of VMDR010013025.1, read as the reverse complement.
TTTTTTAGTTCTGTACTTACCTCCCTTCTTCTGTTACAGGACTATTTTTTTTTCTCCTTTCTGCCTTTTTTTTTTATATTTAAATATGGAATGCTTCACGAATTTGCGTGTCATCCTTGTGCAGGGGCCATGCTAATCTTCTCTGTATCGTTCCAATTTTAGTTTATGTGCTGCCGAAGCGAGCACTCCTTTCTGCTTTTTTTTTCAAGTTTTTTTTTAATATATTTTATTGATTATGCTATTACAGTTGTCCCATCTTCCCACCCCTCCCCATTTGGAAAACTCTCCTACAATTCTGAATAACTAAGCCAGGTAGAGTATTCTTGATTGGAAAAGTCTCTTTTCTTTCAGTATTTTATATATATATGTAGCAATTCCTTTCTGTCCTGCAAAATTTCTGTGGAAAAGTCTGCTGAATGTATTATGGGGATTCCCTTTTATGTAACAAGTTGTTTTTCTCTCACGGCTTTTAAGACTCTTTATCTTTAACATTTGATGTTTTAATTATAATCATGTCTTGTTGTGGATCTCTTTGCATTCGTCTCATTAGAAATTTTCTGGGATTCCTGGACCTGGATGTCTGTTTACTTCCACAGGTATAGAAGTTTTTAGCTATTATTACTTTATAAGTTTTTGTCCCATTTTTTCTCTCTCTTCTTCTGGGACCCCTATAATGTAAACGTTATCACCCTGATGTTGTCTCATATGTCCCTTTAGTATCTTCACTTTTTCATTTGTTTTCTTTTTGTTGTTCTGTTGGGAGAGGTTTACTGCCCTATCTTTGAGAGCACTGATTCTTTCTTTGGCTGTGCCTAGACTGCTGATGGACATTCTAGTGTATTCTCCAATTCAATTACTGTGTTCTTCAACTCTGTGACTTCTGTTTGATTCATTCTTCTCCATCTTTTTGTTGAAGTTCTCCTTGTGTTCATCTATTCTTCTCCCAAAGTTAGTGAGCATTGTTATGAACATTACTTTGAAATCTTTATCTGGTAAATTACTTATTTCCATTTTGTTAAGTAATAAAAACAGAAATTACTTATTTCCATTTTATTTGTTTCTGAGGTTTTAACTTGCTATTTTAATCGGAATCCATTCTTTTGTTTCCTCCTTTTGCTTGACTCTTCTGTTTGTTTCTACATATTAGGCAAAACAACTGCCTCTTCCAGTCTTAAAGGAGTGGCCTTGTGTGGAAGATGAACCTTATTGTTCAACCTTGCCCTAAGTATTGGTTAACTCTCTGACCTTTCTGATTTTTCCAAGCAACCTGATTTATTTTTTAATAGCCCCAGTTGTTGTGGCTATTTAATACACAAAATAGGTCAGGTACCATGACCTATTATTATTCCAGAGAGAGGGATCTCAGTCAGCACCCAGTTTCAGACTGCTTGGAAGCCAGACCCTCAGGCAGCAGCTTCTAAAGTATACATATATCTACATTCCTGTGGGGCCATGATAATAAACCTTGCTAACATCCAAGCCAGGTAATTCTGAGGTGTCCTTTGCTACAGTTGCAAAAATTAGTGCTCCAGGTGAGGGTATAAGGTCCTTTCTGGGAGGTAATAGTGAGCTGTAGAGAGACAGAGTAAGAGTGCAAAATATGGCCTTTCCTGGCCCAGTTTCCCTGAGAGCACCTCCATAGCCGCTAGCTGGGTGGCAAACCTAACGCCTGACCCTCAGGTTAAAGAAAGCTCTAAGATAAGTCTCTTTTATGGAAAGACTGGGAGTATGTTTCAGTCTGCTATCTGTAGTGCCCTGGGGGCGGTCATCCACCAAGAACTGTCTCTGATTGGTACAGTCCCATGGACCCCAGGAACCCAGAGCCAGACACTCAAGGGGTGTCTCCTAGGCTGCCAATGCAAAAACTGGGGCACCAGACATAAAAAGAAAAAAAAAAACAGCAGGGACACCAGACTTGTGTAAAAGCTCTCCTCTGGGAGATACTGGCACTGTGAAGCATTGCAAGGAAGAGTACAGGGATGGCATCTGCCAGCTTCAACAAGGCAGAGGAAGAGTACAGGTACATGCATGCTCACTAGCTTTAGGGAGGCAGAGGATGAGCCAGTAATGGCTCACACCTGCTGGCTTTAGCAAGGCAGAGGGTGAGCCAGCAGTGGATCAAACCTGCTGTCTTTAGCAAGGTAGAGGAAGAGCACAAAAATGGTGCTCATCAGCTCCTCTGTCCCTAGAGAGAATCACACAAGCCCCTGGCCCTCCAGCAGATGCTTTAAGATTAGAAAGTGAATTTCATTCACTTATGGTTTGGGTGCCTTCCTGCTTCCTCTGTGCTGAGCCCTGTGACAAGTGAGTCTGTGTGTGAGCCTTTCAAGAGCAGTCTCTCATTTTGCTCCCCCTAGTCTCATGGACACTAGTCTTGGTTTTCAAAGCCAGGTGTTTTGGGTGCTCATCTCTCAGGGGCAGGGCTTAAAGGTTGGGATGTCTGGTGTGGAGTACAAATCCTTTGCTCCTCAGGGAGAATCTCTGGATTTGTGAGATCCCTCTTGAATGTGAGTTGCTGTTACAGGGGTGGGGTTTTTGGTGAGACCCTATCTTGGTCTCCTACCCACCTGAATGTAGCCCTTCTCTTGTTTGCTGTGAAGCCATTATTTAGCCAGTTTTCAGTTGCATTTAGAGGGAATTTTTCCCTATGTAGCTGTAGATTTGGTATGTCTATGGGAGTGAGTTCAGAATCTTCCTATATCACAATCTTGGATGCCCCCCCACCTTAGGGATTCTTTTTGTATGAACATTTCTAAGATTTTGCTTTATAGATCCATCCAGTAGTCTCTGATTGGACCTGAAGATAAGAATATTAGAACTACCCATCACCCCGCCCCACCCTCACATATACTAAATTTGGAAAACTGTTAGCTAGTGTAATTTTCTTTTTATATTTTCCCAGATACTTATTCACACTGTCCTTTAATTTTGACATAAGTTGACTGGTTCCTGGTTTCCATTTTGGCCCATTTCATACTAACCAGCTCTTTCATCAGTACAGATATAAATGCTTTATAGAGCTCTTAGGTTTCCTTTATCCAAATATTTATTAATAATGGTTTGCTTTTGTTTGATTTTAACAGAGGCTTTTTATCTCAGTTACTGAACTGATTATACCCTTTCTCTATCAGCAGAATACATTTTTATTACAAACTCTTATGACTGTTATTAACGCTCAGGTAGCCCTGAACAATTTGCTATGTTAACTGTTGAAGTGAGCTGGGAGTTTCTAACACATTCATGATTTTCAGTGTGAAAGCAAACAGCTTGCAGACCAATTAATAAGATAATACCCCCCCATCACTGAACATTCATTTTCTGTCAGATTCATTTCCTATGATTTGCTAGCGGACATTCCAATGTAATTATGAAGATGAAAGGGAGCCGACTGTGATTTACTCAGCTATAGCTCTCAGTCTGGTCTTTAGGGTTCAAACTTTCAGTGTTTCTAGATGGGGCTCATCAGAGAGCAGAGTGGAAGATCTTGGTAAAATTTAACGGTGATGATTAATTCTTTGAAACAGTTTCTGCTTCAGAGCCTTCCCACCTGGACCAACCTCCCGTATTGTACTGCTGCCTTTTTCTCATTTCCTAAAAACTCTGTTCAAATTGCACTGCCTTCAAATATCAATCTTTATAAACCCTGCCGTTTCTAATCATCACATCAACCCAGTCTCCATCAGTGGGCCAAGATTTTACACCATGTTTATTTGCAAATGATTTTATATGATAAGCATAATATCTCTGTCATTTGAGCTTCTTAATTCTGGCAAAATTGCAACGTCCAGTATAAGTTTATTTAGAATTTTTAAAAATATTTTCTTCATTATTCTGTAGACTTCTTTGCACACTATGATCTTGTAATTGTTATCTTGTGATTGTTATCTGTAGAATAACTGTACTTTCTTTTTATTTATGATAATATGGAAGAGATCCCAAAATATGGGTAAAGAACAGAAATTTTGAAAATTAAAATTGATTTTAACCTAGTCCTAAAAGTTGATAAAGGCTCAGGGTCATTCTTTTCCAGGTAATGAGGTCCCCAGAGCCTAGCCATGTTGCTAATATACCCAGGTAATGGGAAATGTATTTTGCTAGACAAGGTAGGTCAAGTGGGGGCAGATGGTGGAATGTCTTAAAACATGGTAGACATGAATGCATGCATGATTTGGAGAGCAACAGGGAATCATTTGAGGGTGTAATGTAGTCACAGCAGTGTGTCTGGCAGACGGTTTGGTTGATAATTTGCGGGATAGATAGGAAATGTGAGACTCCCTCAGAGAATGTGAGGTAACCAAGACCTGAACAAAAAAAAAAGAAAAACCACTTGAACAGCCCTTATACACACAGACTCCTGCAAGGTTCCATGAGGGACTGATGGGGCTAGAACCTGTAAGACTCCTTCATGTGATGGAGGCAGAGGTCAACACAAGAGTTGTATTTTGTCACAGAGTAAAGGGAATTCTACTGACACATTTGATGTGGAACTCTCCATTTACATAAGCTTTTAAAGTTAAATAAGCCAATAGATTAAAACAAATGTGATTGTTTTGATTGTATTGATAACTCTACAGAATGACCCTAATATATAATTGCTTTCATTTAGTAGCATAATTTCTCATTTAGTATTATAATACAGCTCAGTGTAATGGCATTATAGCACTTTCAGAAGAAACTTTTTTAGCCTTTATCTAAAAAGTGCCTGAGAGGTTTGCTGACTCAAAGTCATTGTGTATACCTGTTTAATGTAC